>JANHFO010002432.1:175663-189892 GCA_032468095.1 Pareas carinatus | reverse complement strand
TTGATGGCTAATGGCAGATAGCAGTCAGCAGAAATAGCCTGCAGTGCTGCTTTTAACCACTGCACCATCCTGACTCTATTTACGATACTTGGAGGCTCCCTGAATCATGTGATCACCATTTGCCATCTTCCCAGCCAGCTTCCAACAAGCGAAGTCAGTGGAGGAAGATGGACTTGATTAGCAACCACATGTTTTGCTTAAAACGGCAGCGATTTGCTTAACAGCTGTAGCAAAAGAAGGTTGTAAAATCAGGCACAATTTACTTAACAACTTCCTTGCTTAGCAACAGAAATTCCGATTCCTGGGATGACTCCTCCAGACACTTCCCCAGATGCCTCTCCAGATTTTAATACGGAGGAGAATGAACCAGTCCCAGGCACATCAGGAGGGGAGTCAGTCAATGGCTTCTAAGTGGGGGCTGCAAGTCCAAGTGAGGGGAAATTATTGACGGGAGAGAAACTGAAGGAGCAGCCAGCTGAAAGTGATTTGGCTGAAGCACAACTGCAGAAGGACAACCCAAAGCTTCAGGTGGGAAAACCATGCAGCTGCAGCCAATCAGTGAGGAGGAAGAGGAACTGCCTTTTGAACCTGGTCTGATAACATGTAGAGCAGAGAAAAGGTGGGAGCAGTGAAGGGCTAACTGATTGTTTGCAAGGAGGCAGCATCATCCCTCTTGATGGACTGCACCAGAGACTGGCTATTTAGCACAGCAGATATATGGAGACGATGTTGGAAAGGTGTTTGCTTCGTATCTGCATGTTTCCTGGTCATTGTGATTCCTACCTTGCTTTGGATTTGACATCATGCCTTGACTTTGGACTGCGGCTTGTGAACTCTGGGCTTTTCTTGCTTCATGAACCCTCTTGTGGATTTAATTTTGCCTGGTGGATTTATCTTGTTTTGGATACTTTCAAGTGTCTTGTGGACTCATTGGTCATTGCCACTGGACTAGCATTGGTTTGCTTTTGGCTGGACTTAACTAGGGTTTGGGTTAAACAATTTTGGGTATGGGGTGAAAGGAATTGCTGAGGAATATTAATAAACCCACTAAACCACCATTACATGTGAGTGAGCGGGACAGCACAGTTCCCAATTGTGGTTGTAAATCAAGAACTACTTGTGCAGATTTCCCTCTTTACTGGTGCTGTACACCCCAGAATTTCCAAAATATTGTCGCTTTCAGCCACATAGGCTGTGAATCCTACAATATGCATATCCAGTACATCTGGTGGGATGGGGAGACTGACTTCTATAGATGCCCGGGACAACAGTATGCCTCTTATTCAGCTGCCTGAGCTTGATTTATTTTTCACAACCTGTAATCATAAATGGCCTCTACATTACCACTCTGACTACAGGTACTCCTTGATTTACAGCCATTCATGTATTAACTATTTGAAATTACAACGGCACTGAAAAGTCACTTATGACCATTTTTCACATTTAGGACCATTGCAGCATCCTCATGGTCACATGATCAAATTTGGGATTCTCGGCAAGTGGCATGTACTCATGACAGCGGCCGTGTCCTTTTGGAACCTCCTGACAAGCAAAATCAAGGAGGAAGCTAGATTCCCTTAACAACCATGTTACTATCTTCACAACTGCAGTGGCTCACATAACAATGGTGGCATGAAAGGTCGTAAAATGGGGCAAATCTCACTTAACCACTGTTTGGCTAGCAATGAGAAATTTGGGCTCAACTGTGGTCATAAGTCGAGGACTGCCTAACCACATAATCAGTGATACTAAAGAATCATATGTGAAAGCAACTGATTCCCTACTGCGTTGGTCTACGATTTTAATCAAATTAATAAACACTAATATTAATAGACAGTTAAATTGTGGCTCACTGTACCTCTCTTTAAAGGAAACCCCGATATCCCTCTCCTTTGCGAAATGGGCACTTTAATTTCTAACAGATTAAAAACAATGCAACTTGTATTCTGGACAGAGAATTGTTCGTGCTGTTATTCCCACTCAATATATGCCTGTCAAACTGCAACGTGAGTGCTCAGGGAGGCTAGTGTCATTATAATCCAAAGGTTGTTCTGATTTCTAAAAAAGCGGTGATGAATTTAAGAGGGAGCAAACCATCACTGAACATATGCAAGAGACGAAGGGAAGACAATAAACAGATAAAACGGAAGTGTGTACTCAAGGTGGAGGTGAGCTTAACAAGAGATTAAGCATGGATTTATGGAGGCTAATAAAGAAGGAGGGACGATCATTAATATCGAGTTGTTAAAGTACCTGTCTCCAACTGGAAAGAAATGAGAAATCTCAAACCGTATGTATACAAATAAACGTATAACATTATAGCTTAAATGAAAACTCACTGGAGATAATGTTAAAAATGTATTAATAGCAAAAGAGTGTATATCATTTAAAATATATTTGCACTGTTTATCCTTGGCAAATAGACGCAGAGGGTGTGATAAGGGTGAATGGTGGGTGGCTTTATTTCAGTTTTCTCTCTGCCATCTCCTCAAGGTCAGCTTAAGAAAAAGCTGGAGTGGACTTCAACTCCCAGAATTCCCCAGGCAGCCATTCTAAGTCTCCCTGAACATTCAGCCACAGCATGAAAAGGGAGGCCATGGTCACATATATGGAGGCCACCTTAAATACTGATCCTGAATATGTGACCATAGATACCTGTTTCCTGAAAGTAAGACATCCTCCAAAAATAAGACCTACTTACAGTTTTGCCTCTCACTGAAATATAAGGCATCCCCTGAATATAAGACCTCCCCGATAACAAGGCCTCGGACTTTCGTTTCTGGGTGGCCTCGGTGGAAAAATAAGACATCCCTTGAAAATAAGACCTAGCACATCTTTGGGTGCAAAAATTAATATAAGTCAGTGTCTTATTTTCGGGGAAACACGGTATGTAACTGTCTACATATTCAAACCGAAGGCCAGCAATATGCGCAACCCAGGAAACGAGGAAGAAATTGAGAATATAAACAAGCTGCTTGTTCGGCCCCTTGCACAATTATAGGTAGTCCTCGTCTTATGACCACAATGGAGCCCAGCATTTCTGTTGTTAAGTGAGAAATCTGTTAAGGGAGTTTTGCCTCATTTTATGACTTTTCTTGCCACAGCTGTGAAGTGAATCACTGCAGTGGATAAGTTAGTAACGTGGTTGTTAAGTGAATCTGGCTTCTCCCGTTGACTTTGCTTGTCAGCAGGTCACAAAAGTTGGTCACATGACTTTGGGACACAGCAATGGTCATAAATACGAGCCAGTTGTCAAGCGCCTGAATTTGGATCACATGATCCTGGGGATGCTGCAAAGGTTGTAACTGTCAAAAAAGGGGTCATAAGTCATATTTATCAGTGCCATTGTAACTTTGAGCGGTCACTAAACAAACTATTGTAAGTCGAGAACTACCTGTATTATACAAATGCCCCCCTCCAAAACCTGAAGCTTAGATTAATAATAATAATAATAATAATAAATTTTATTTATATCCCGCCCTTCTCCCGAAGGATTCAGGGCGGCTTACAGGCAGTTAAAAACAAACACGTAAAAATACAGAGACAATTAAAAACATATTAAAACAATTAAATAAGCCTGATAGATTAAAAAAAGGGGGGAACAATAAAACCTAATTCCCAATCTCATTTAAAATTAAACACAGGAGGACAGGGCATGGCTATTCCATGCCCGCTTGCTGAAACAGGTGGGTCTTCAGGGCACGACGGAAGGTCCGAAGGTCGGTGATCACTTGTATAGCAGGGGGGAGGTTATTCCAGAGGGTGGGAGCTGCCACAGAGAAGGCTCTCCCCCTGGGGGTCGCCAGTCGACATTGTCTGGCCGACGGCACCCTGAGGAGGCCCTCTCTGTGCGAGCGAACAGGTCAGTGGGATGTATTTGCTGACAGAATGCGGTCCTGTAAATAGCTGGGTCCTAAGCCATGGAGCGCTTTAAAGGTCATCATTAGCACCACCTTTATGTGGTATTATCTCATTTTTTATATTTTTCAGATTTTTTATCTTTTGTCATTTTCTTCAGTTTTTTGTTCTTGTTGTTAGGTACTTTTTTCTCTCTCTGCGTTTTATAGACCATTGGAATGTCTTATTTGCAAATTTACTCTTTATATTCAAGATTTGTTGTTTTTTCCTATCATACTTCATTTCTATCTCTTTTCTATTTTCTTCTTCTTCTTTATGAAGATCATTATTGGACATTCAGTTGTTGTCTTAAATCTTCTATAAGTTCTATAAGTTGCATTGTATATTCCATTCTTTTGTTTTTAAGAATTGATTTTTATTATCAGTCCAAACCAATTATTTCTGATCCAAAATTTCTGAGTCACTTAATCTCCCCCACTAGATGCCATTCTTTCTCTTTTTTCCTCCCAATATGTCTTCTTAGTGTTTATTTATTTATAAGAATTCCAAAACCTTTCTTTCTTCTTTTCTAAATATCTTTAGGACAGCCAGCATTCCTTGATATAAATCCCAATCTTTTATAAACGTGTTTCGGTCTTCCTTGAATATTCCTTCTTCCCCTTACATAGTGTCCTACCGTTCCCCCCCCTTTCTTTTGGGAATTTATTTTTAAGCTTTCTCCCCCTCCCTCAAAAATCATTAGGAAAGTTTAAGTTCTTGCTCACCTGATTTGACATGCTATTAGTTCTTCTGTGATTTCTCTTCTTTGTTTGTCTGTCACATCTTGGGCTGCCTATGAAACAGGCAGTCTTCTGCTTGTTTTAGGAGTATCTCATTTCACCCTAGCCAACCATCATCTGATCCGGCCTTCTGAGTTGCCTCCTCTATTTCGTCGCCTCTGTGGGGCAACTTTTGATCTTTTGGGTCTCCAAAACAAAAAGAAATAAGGCTTTGAAAATTGGAGCTCCAGTTTCTGCAGCCTTCTTCAAAGCAACCAGAACCACCGCCCTGAGTCCTTCGGGAGAAGGGCGGTATATAAATCTAATAAATCTAATCTAATCTAAGTTGTGCTCCATACATGAGAACTTTGAATCTAATATTGATTCGTATTCCACAGATAAATTATCATACCAATATAGTATGACATAATTGCCAGAGTTTATAGATGGATCACATAAGATTCTCTCTAAGTGGAGCATTAGGACCACCTCTCCTCATTAACTGGAGCTGTTCACATTTCTGTTTCTCTTGGTGTTGTGGTTGGTGATTTGACCAGAAACAGTGACAGGTAAAGAACTATAGGCAGAAGGAGTCTTTATACCTTGAGTATCAATGCAAGTGTTCTCTCATTCAAAGTGGAATTTTAACTATTAGCATGTTATTAGTATGGATTAATACTCTTTAGATGCTGTTAATTGAAACTGAGATATCTAGGGTTATTTCTCTGTAGCTTTTGGAATCAAAAGGCTTCGTTCATTAACATGCAATCCTTACCGCATTACCCCATTATTAAATATTAAAAAAATGAAATTTGATTCTCCACCAATTTTTCTGAAATAAATAAATTAGTAAAGCATTTGGTCAATCTCATAGCTTTGGGACTTACTGGGTCTATAACCAGTACTAATTCCAAATGTTCTGAACTTTCATAGATTTGTGCATAATCTATTCTGTTATTATCCTATTCTTCAAGAAAATAAAATTCCATGACATGTAATTACAGTCTATCTCGCTATTGGAGGCTATAAATTTATGGCACTTCTTGTATGGAAAATGCCTGCAGAAACAAAGGAACCCTTGGATGACTTGTAGTTTTTGAAAAAGCATATTAGATATTTATAACTCAGGGGTTAGATTCCAAGAGTGAAACTCCTGTAGAAATGAAAAGCTTGCTCTAGCAGAGAAGACCGAGTGATTTTTCAAAGAACCTACCAAAGTTATACTAAAGTAAATTTAGAAAAAAGCTAAAAACTGAAATACAATAAGAACATTTTGTATACTAGGGTAGCAGAAGAAATGCAGGTATAGATTTCATTTCAAACTCAGTTTTAATAAGTGAGAGTTCAAATGTAGTCCATGGTCCAATTTAATAATTTAAATACAAATTGAAAATGCAGCACATCACGTTTAGAAAGCATGGTGGAGCTAAACACAGATTATTCAGTCATTTACAAACACAAAGGCATCTGCTACATAAATACTCTTTTAATCCCCTCTCTTGTTTATTCTTTTGATAAAAATCGCTCTGTGTTCAACTGACCTTGATTTCTTTCCACTGGAATCTAGTAGCACCCAATGTGCTTAAAAAAAAGAAGCGCCCAGCTCTATCAATTTCATCTCTGGTGAAAATGTGTAAAGAACAAAGGAAATTCAGAAAGTATGTGCATTGTACTAGAAAGCTAGAAAACCAACAGACAGACAGTACAATACACTGAATGCAGTTTGCATGACTGTCAGCCCACTGGATCATCACTGTGAGGATCTTGGAAGGGGGAGTTGTTTGCTATGAGGCCAAGCAATAGACTTAAAGACACTGAGATAAATGTCAGACTGGTAAAGAAGTCATTTAGGATATGAGAGTGGTATCTCACTCCTAGGGTGATGACTGCTCTGTTGTCATGGAAGGCCGTGGGGGGAAAAGTATGTCATTTAAGTAGGAAGAGAGAAATGATATTATAGAAAGGAACTCTTCTGTCAGGTGCAATTGACATCCTCTCATTCTAAAGATTTCCCCCTAAGAAACGGTAGGGGAATGTTGGCACAGATAAGAAATATAGGCAGCAGGATTTATGTTGCTCCCCTTAGTCTTGCCTGGCTGCCTTATACAAGGATCCAGATATTAAGATTATCTAGATTAGCGATCTCCAACCGTGGTCCCTTTAAGGTTTGTGGACTCCAACTCCCAGAATTCCCTGCTGGCTGAGGAATTCTGGGAGTTGAAGTCTACAAATCGTAAAGTCGCTGAGGTTGGAAACGCCTGATCTAAATAGTCTGTTAGGATGGTGCTGGGTGAAATTAGAGTTTGTGATGCTGGTACCAGACACAAGGGAAAAGGAGTCAAGAGGTTGCAGAAGTCAAATTAGAAAGCTTCAAGATAGGTTTCTTGGGAATTCTATATTCTTCCAAACATAGGCCAGCTGTCCCTTCTTTGTTAGCTGTCCCTTCAGTCTGATGTTGCCACGGAGGCTGTGATCTCTTTCCCCCCAGTTTATTTGGGGCAGAGAGAGTCCTCCCACACCAAGGAAGATACCGAAGGAAATCCCACCCACCCACCAGTGAACAAAGGAGAGGGAGAGTGAATGGAGGAACTCTGATGGACTTTAAAAGTTCGTTTTGGGTTAACCCATTAAAATAGAATGTTTCCCACATGACCCATCTGTATGTGTAGAAAACGGACTACAGAGACAGAGATATTACCCATATTTTAATGGGTTAACCCAAAGCAAATTTTTAAAGCTGACCATCAGAACAAATTATAAATAAGGCTGAGACACCCCCCACCTGCCGGTTGCAGTGGTACAGTCAATAAGACATCCATTCACTCCCCCTCTCCTTTCTCCATGAATGAATTGGCTGATAGAAAACTAAACTTGGGTGGCTTTTTAAACTAATAAAACTACTTCTATCAGCCTTAAGTTCAGGATTAACCTTTGACTCTTGTGGACTGTATTCTAATATTTAGTAATATTAATGGTATTTTCCTAGTAGTTAGTATTTTTGTGTTTTAAGAAGCCTTTAATGAGCATTGTATTATTTTTCACACATTTAAAGTCTCATCTTTGATCAGGAATTCCTTCTCAGCATTGGACTGCTCCCTGTAAATAAAGGAAAATAATATTAGTTTATACCAGATCCCCCCCCCCCCTCACGCAATGTAATATGAAAGTCATTTCAAAAGAGCTGCGTAAATGGAGGAGTTATTTAATTGGAAAAGTAAATCACCAGAATACAAGGTTTAATTGGCATGCAGTGAATCCCAAGGACTCTCTGGCTAATATTTTAAGTTTGAAAAAGAACCATTAATTGCGCTCTTAGCAAGCCCTTAATTTTCAGCCGGCAGGAGCAGCAGAGTCACCCAGTATGTTAAGTGTCCTGACCATGGCGGTCTCAGCATAACAGGCATTGCTTATTTCTTCCCATGTAAGTAATTCTAAAACAAAGCAAGATTTATCATGGCGAGGGAAGCACAGAGAGCAAGTGGCCACCCCTGTTAATGCAATGGGCCATTGGGTAGGAGAATAGATGGCCTAATAAAGGCTATTAAAAACAAGAATTGATGCATATTTTATGCACTCGGTAGCATGAAACTGAAAAGTGACCACTTCAGGTTTTATGCAGCCCGTTTAGTAATTTTTATTTTCATCCCACGAAATAACCTGGGAATGATTTCAGCACACAGTTTATGCCACCCAGATAGAAATAATTGTCAGCAGAAAAGCTAACAGCAACTCAGGAAATCTATAGGGCGAGAGAGGTTTTCAGACTTTTTCCAAGCTGCGGACCTGCTATTTAAAAAGGGGAGAAATTTTTTCTGTTGAAGAAGCAAAACACTAATGATAGAAAATTGGCAATAAAATGAAAAATAATCTATTTATTGTAAATGCAAAATTGACATGTGTGATGTACAAAAAAAAATATAAAGGTTGAAATTCACCATGATTTGAAAGAATGCCTGCACAGAATCCAGGTGCTATGAATTTCCTAGAAAAGCAGTGCACACCTGACATAATGAAATGATGCTTCAAAATTCATAATTAATTATTATTATTTTAATGAAGATGTATACTGGAAACAGTATACGAGAGCCTTTCCTTTTTCTGGAGAAGTGCTCAGTGATAATTTTTCTTTAAAATAAATAAGTAAATAAATAAAGATGCATCTTGTTAACTTGCTCTAGCTTGTGGTTTACTTGGGAAATCCTCAACAATATATGTATAAGTATGTATATGCATGTGTTTGCGCATGTGTGCATTTGTCTGTGTATGAATGATTAAACTGAAAGAGAATACTGTTAAATTTCATGATACACTGGTGCTAGCTTTGACTAGCTATTACCATAAGCCAAAGCTGTCATTATAATTTATTTTGAATGTTAGTGATTATATAGAAATTAGTTTAGATTGTTGATATTTGGATTTAGACTCAAATGGACAACACATTTCTGGGATACTTACTTTCTAAATAGAATGACCATGAACAGATGTAGGAGTGGAAGCAACCCCTGACTTCCTGTGGTCTTCCCCATTGACTTTGCTTGTGGAATTGGCAGGGACTGTTGGAAATCACATTGAAGTGACCACTGCTGATCATGGTGATGATGTAGTGACTACAACTTTGAGGATATTACTAGTCTGAAAATCCTTTAAATTTCAATTCTATAGGAGTAATGGGTTCCAGATTTTCTATGCATTCTTTAAGGTAGTGGATTTGAGGTATTGTGATTCAGAAATGGTGTCACAATGATGCACCATTTAGGCTAGTTGAAGGCTATAAACAGACAAAGATATAAGAGAGTTTTGGCAGCATATAGATACACCCACCCTCAGATCTCTGTCAAAGAAGTAGGGATGAGTTGTGTGTTCTAAAGCAGCACTGCAATTGCATTTAGATCATCTCATGATCTTCTATACTAGGTGAGTTTTGGTCTTACAGTAAAGATAGCTAAATGTTTATGGAATGGTTTGGGGGATTGTATTTAACATTTTCAGGGGGTTTGAGGATTGACTAATCCATAGATTTCAAAGGATACATTTTGATCATGTGTTCTAACATTACTACCAAATTTAATTTACAATTATCACCACAAATTACATTAATTCTATTAATGAAAGGGAAGCCCCCATTTATATCAGTGAGGCTTAGCCATTGTGATGAACTTTTGGAAAGCAAATATGTCACTATCTCTGACCTTTTGGAAATCCTGAGTATGTTAGCATGAAATAAGATTCTCTTGGCTAGCAGCATAGCAATATTTTCTAATGCCTCCATTTGACTTTGATTGAAGGTCCTTGAACTTATTTAACTTTAATTAAGAAGTGCTATTTTTTTTCAATTTCATGTTTTAGCTAAAATTCTTTTTGGACTTGCCCCAGTTTTTAAAATTCATCATGACTCATTAGATAATGGCACACTCTAGAAATTATAAAAGAACAATTCATTATAATTGCTTAGAGACTTATTAATTTAGTACCTTGGTCCCTAAAAACCAAATTCAAAATGATAAAATGTTTTAAGTGGAAACTATTTCTATGCTGTAATGTATGATTTTAGGACTAATATGCCATAAGCCTTATGCCTGTTTATGGAAAGGCATTTAACCTTTGTTGCCCTTCAAAAAGGAATGGGGCAGATAATAACATTTTCAAACAATGATTAAAATATGCGATTGATTAAAATATAAATGAGAATAAATTGGCTAAAAGATACTGAGACTCCTGAAAACCAAGCATACATACAGTAGTTGAACAAGTTAGGTATGTTTAGTTTGCAAAAGAGAAGGTGATATTTTATAGAAGTCTAACATCTGGAGACATGCAATCTCTTTTTCTGAAGAGATTGATAAGATTATGGCCAATGGAAAGCAAGATTTTGAGCAAGTTTCACTTCTTTACAATTAATTTTGCGCAATCCCGATCAGCAGAGGTTGTTGTGGGCTTGTTTCACATAAATCCAATGCAATCAGTTTGTGGGGCCACAGAAACTTACTGTGATGAATTAGCAGTGCATTTTCTGAGTGAAATTGCTCATTCTTTCTGCAGAAGTAAATGCTATAATTGTAACGATTGATCCAATCAATACAGCATCTCATTGAATTGATATGTAATTTTTAGTGTGTTCAATGAGAATCTATGGACAAGCTGCTTAAAATTTTAAGCCTGTTCTCTGGATCCTTGTCTGTTAATAGTTGCTAAAAGACACTAATATTAAATTGGGAAATTGGACTTCAGAGGTAGCTGATGCCTCCTGGAGGAACATTAAAAAAAAGAAAAATATCAACTTTAAATCCTAATTTAGACAACTACCCTCCAGTCTCAATCATTCCTTTTCTGGATAATGAGCGGGAGAGATGATGATCTTAACTCTTGATGATTTGGAAGGATTTTTATTGCACAGAATCAAATGCATATAATTTCTAAACTGAAGCAGTGTGAAAATTGCTTGATTATCCAAGTGGACATTATGCTTTGGAGACTGAAAGGTGACAGCAGTTCTTTTAATGCAAATATGGGTAACCCCAAAGCTCATGGACTGCGTATAGTTTTCAACTCCCTATTTTTACCTCTAAAATCATGGTGGCACCACCCAAATTCAGTGGCAAAATGACCATATATTGCTAGTATAGTTTTGGATCTTTGCCGATAGAATTGACAAATTTGAGGATTGAGATGGGCAAAGTTTGAAGAGTTGGTAACTGCAACTTAACTTCCTGATGTTCCAGAGGATTGGAGGAGAAAACTCAGGTAACACTTTTGAGGCTTTAGCAGGGATTAGAATGAGAGCAGGAGTGGATAATTTCTGGGAAGCCCTGATCTTCACCCTCGGAGGCTTCTTTGTTTTTCAAGAGCTGGACACACCACAGCATAGAAGAGCATTGTACAAAATGCTTTATTGTAGCAGACATCTTTCCTGTTGTCTTGTGTTAACTCCACCTTTTTAAGCTTTGAATGATGACGTAGCCACATAAATGTTTTTTATGGTTAGTCCTTATAAAAACATTTTTTTTGGTAAAGTAGTTTTCAACTTTTGCCTCTCTTCAAAAGTTCTTGTCCTTGTTTAGATATAATGCTGTGTCACAGTGGTTGTTCCTCTTCTGGTAATTACTGAGCTTCAGGCCATGGTCTACACCAAACTCCAGGCAGGAATCACAACCAAAACTGCTTGTTTATCATAGCACGTGGTTCTGGAAATTGACTGATAACTCTATTGCTTGCCTATAACAGTCCTATGTTACAAATGTTGTTTCCTGCTTCCTTGCCTGCTTGTTGTTTTCTTTGCTTTCTTTCTTCCATATCCTTATTTTTATAGGCTAAGGGCCTGAGTAGGGTGAAATTGCCTATGGATGTCAGCACGTTTATAAAAATGCCCATGTATATGACTTAATCAGCTTGACACTTGGAATACTAGTGTTGATGTGAAAGGTCAGATGAAGGGTCATATATGGAGTTACGACCATGGCATGGTCAGCGCATCTGCCAAAAAGTCAGACAGTTCATACTGCAAGAACTTTAACGTTGTTTCTTCAGCAACCCTGTTGGGAATCAGGTCCTGTTACAAGAACCCTATCGGGAATAGAACAGATCCTGTCTTAATGGCGTTTCTTCACTTCTACATGCTTCTTAGCCATGAGCAGAGGCAATAGTTAACCACAAGCAGAATGTCTCAAAAGGTCGAAAGCTTAAACAGGAAACTGGTTAGCTAACCATCAATAAAACAACTGTTTGGGGCATGGAAGCAGTTTCCCGGCATAAGGGGGTGGGGTCTTTTGGTCTATAAAACTTTCTGTAAAACTGTATTCTGGACCCTTGATCGCTTTCTGAGTCAAGGTCCCATTTGCTCAAGTACTTGAATAAAGGAAACTTTAATTCACACCTTGTGTTTGGTGTTCTATTGGCTTCGGCACCAAGCTAAGACCCATTTAGGAGACAACAGTTTTGGTGGAGAATGTGGGCAACTTCGCTTGGATCCATCACTGCTCAGGGACTGGTCTGAAGGGGAGACCTCCAAGTCAGGTGAGTGGATGATTGAAAGATGTGTGCATGTTTCTAAACTTTTTATCTGGCCAGTAACCAAGACAATGCATTCTCCAGGGGGTAGCCATCCTGGCTGAGCCCTCTGGACAGGACACACATGTCTTACTGGTGCAGAGAGAGAGAGAGAGTGTGTGTGACTATAAGCCACCTAACTTGAGACTTGGCCCAGAAGGAAGTCCCTGGACAGCGAAAGACTCAAAGGCCAAAGCTGATGCTCTTAAAACAAGGAGGGAGGTAGAGGTTATCACGGAAGAAGTCGGTGAGGAGGGTCACAGGGATTGGTAGGGAGAGCATCAGGTCAGGCCAGATACAAGAAATGTAACCAGGGACATCTTGGATCAACCCTATGCTTCCACTGTGGAAAGAATGAGTGCCCAACTATCTTAGCTATGGTAGGTAAAGAAATCTAAAATGTTTGAGGCATGGAAGCAGTTTCCTGGCATAAGGGGGTGGGGTGTGTGAAAGGAGTTGCAAATGTAATGCCTATTGTCTTTTGGTCTATAAAACTTGCTGTAAAACTGTATTCTGGACCCTTGACCGCTTTCTGAGTCAAGGTCTTATTTGCTCAAGTACTTGAATAAAGGAAACTTTAATTCACACGTCGTGTTTGGTGTTCCATTGGCTTTGGTACCAAGCTAAGACCCAATCTGGAGAACAGATGCTTGTGAGAAAACTGAAAATAGGGAATGAATGAATGAATGAACCCATATCCTCTTAGGTTTTTGGGGCTGTAAACTTTTACTGGCATTGGGAGAAGTGATGAACTGAGCCTATCCTTGGAGAAGTGGGGATAGGAAGCATTTCTGCCTGGCTGCAGTTTTGTTTTTTCAAAATTGGGGACTTACTTTGATTCTTAAAATAGCTTTTTTCTTTTCGTTTCTCTTTGTTTACCAATTTATGAAGGAGTAATGTACAGTACACATATTTTACCAATATGTGTACTTTACCAATATACTGTACACACATGCATTTCTGAAGCTGGATGATTTATCCAGAAGGTAGAGATATTTCAGTTCTTTCAATATATGGAATAATACAAACATTCCAGATTAACAGAATATTTGCTCATTTTTATAATTCATGCAATACTGTATATTTTTAAAAAGTTAAGACATAACTTTTAGTTTGCAGCAGCCTGATCATTCCTGCTTTAATTCTGATGTTTGGAGGGACATGCAATAATTTGCCTCAATCTGAAAAAGGAGAACCTCTACCTACCATGCCACTGTCACTGACTTCTTGAAACTTTCATTAACACTACTGTATTTATCAGTAAGAGAGTTTCCTCCCTCCAATTACCAGGTTTTTGTGTGTGTGATTGCTAGATTGCTAGCCTTTATGCTTATAAATCATTATGCAAAGATACCATTTGTAATGTATTGAGCTCAATGTAGTTTGCTTAGCCATTGCCCTAAAGTAGTCGAAGCCTGGAGGCCCAGACTAGCTGTCTCCAGAGCTCGCTCATGGGGAAAATCCCTAATTGCCTATTGGCTGCCTCCTAGAGGCCACGCTGTATATAAACTTGTTGCACAGCAGAAATCACTGGCTACGTTCATGTTACTGCTTGCTGTAAGACATATTT
>JANHFO010002432.1:118742-129605 GCA_032468095.1 Pareas carinatus | reverse complement strand
GTTAGAGGGGGAAGGGGAGAAGGTGGGAGCTGGGGAGGAGGGAGAAGGGAGGGGTTTTAAAAAAGTATTTTTTCCTGTTCTCTGTTTTTTTTGTACTTATAAAACTTTTTAATAAAAAAAATCATTAAAAAAGCTCAACAAAGAATGTAGTTCTGAGACAAGTCAGAAAGTTTAGACTGCCCAAAAAACTGCTGACATAGTTCTACAAAGGAATCATTGAATCAATAATCTGCACCTCAGTAACTGTCTTGTTTGGCAATGCAATCAAATAAGATAAACACAAACTTCAAAGAATAATTAAAACTGCAGAAAAAATAATTGCTACAAAACTTCCCTCCATTGAAGACTTGTACACTGAATGAGTCAAAAAGAGAGCGGGGAAAATAACTATGGACCTCTCACACCCTGGACATAATCTGTTTCAATTTCTTCCCTCTGGACACCACTACAGGGCATTGCAAACCAAAACAACTAGACTGAAGGACAGTATCTTTCCTCATGTCATCAACCTACTAAACAGCTGACTTACATGTCAGTGTTAATGCGGAGGATGTTTTACGACAGGATGTAATGGGTTTTTGTGACATGATATTTGCACTTTATAACATGATGATATGATGGATATATATGTATTTTATAACTATGAATGTTTCTTATGCTTATATACACAATTCATGCTTAAGATTGTGGTTTGTGATTTTAGCTTATATTTACTACTAGCTATTGGTACCCGTGCTCTGCTACAGGTTTGGTATAATTAGGTGCACATGCCAGTGGAGGAGGAGAGGCCTTGGAAAGGATAGGCCTCCGAAAGGACTTTGCAGGCCTTCTTTGGCCTCCCCCGCACCCCTGGTGTTTTTATAGAGAATGAGAGCGCTAGGTTTTTTTGGGAGGGAAAGCTGGACACCATAATAATTTTCAGAATCTTTATTCAAACAGTCAAAAAAGAGCAAAGAGGGCTCATTAGGTTTCTCAGCTGTTTTGAGGCCTTGCGTGGCCCTGCCCTCTCTGTTTTCTGCACTCACCTGCATTGCTGCCATTGGTACTGGTTCAATCACGGCTTCCAAGCAGTTTTCCGGCATGGAGAAGCAGTTTTTTGCAGTCTCCTGATCTGCTGCTCCTAACCCCTCCATTAGTACTGTTGAATGAATAACTCACATAAAAATTAATCCTTTCTTAGTGAGCATCTAGATGCCAAGATGAACAGATCTACCAAATTTTAGGTTTGTATCTTTAATAGTTTGGGCGATCTGGTGATGAATCAGTGAGTGGTATTTCGCATTTATATATATAGATTATTGGAGAGTTTACTTCCCACTTGCATGAATCCATAGGAGGAACAGTCAAAAAATGTATTGTTTCTTGGTCTATGCTCCATCTCTGTAGAATTCCTTACCTTTTGGAGATATAGATAGTGCTTTCCTTACTGATGTTTAGGAAGGTAGAAAAAAAGGAGCTGTTCTGCAGAGCTTTTAACAGTTAATGTTGTGGATCTGAATGCAGAAATTTAATGTAGATTTTGCTCTCTGGGATGCTGGGGTAAGTGGGTTTGTTTTTAGATTATGGATTTTATGTGTACCCTAGCAAGGAGCTGAGAATACATGTGGAGCCAGAAATGTACAAATAAGATTAATATTCTTAATATTATCTTCTCTTTCCTAACTTTGAGGATTGAAATAACAATAAAATACAAATATACTTTTAGTATGTGTTCTCCAGCCTGAAGGAGATCAACTGTGAAATGCAGATCATGGTTTTTGCAAATTCTTCACCTTGCACTCCAGTGAGAAATAGTACACAAAGTGTGGTTTGCCTTACAGCACTTATTTTATAGTCTGGGTGGAACTTGAATTTTGTGAGACTGGTGAAACATGACCTCTACTCTGGCATTAATCTCTTTAAGCCTGCAGAACCCCATCTAAATGTATGTACGACAAGCCTGGGCTACTGATGATTTCAAGAAATTCTTAAAATACAAATAGTTGGACTGGATTTTGTTCCAATGTGTATTTGAGGATTGATTTTGAAGAATGGTCCTGCATGTACAGTTGGCTCATGCTACAGTATAGTAAAATGAATAAATTTAAGTTTTAACAAAACTGTATAAGAGAGCCCTGGTACTTCCAGGGACACAGTACATTCTTGTGTCATATTATCCCACTCCTAGAAAACATTGTATTTACAAGGTCCTTTAATGAAATAACAATTTAGCTCAACTCCCATGTTCTCAGCCAATTTCACACGCAGGGACTTTTGTGGTGCTTCATTTGGTTTCTTAATTATATGAAAGAAACAAATGACTCTCAAGAATGAACATCATCAACGACAGGGGCAAAGCAAATTCAACAGGTTGCAGTAATTCATGAGTTTAGATATGGAAGCAAGCAAGACATCCTGCCCTCCCACTGGGACATGATGGGGAAAGAGATGGGGGATTTATAACATTCCTGTGGTCGGTCGTAAGGGTGAATGCACTGCAGCCACCATAAGTTTGAAACAGGGTTGGGAGGTCTGTCATAACTCTGAATGACTGTTAAGTGACCGGTCATATTTCTAGGAGCATCATATTTGCCTTAAAAAAATATCCTCTCCTGATATTTGCCTAGCAGACACTTTTTTTCCTAGAGAAGAAAAAATATAACATCAATTGTAGGTATTAGTATATAAGAACTTATTCATATACTATCAATCTTTGGCTTTGTGCAAGATTGAATGTATGAACTGCAATGCTGGTAAAAAGCAAAGAGAAGTTAAAATAAATAAATAAAAAGAATACATTGCATTTATACATCTGCAGGCAGTTGCCATTTACAAAACTATGTGGAGGAGCACTGACTGATGTTTTTTTCCAGTCATTTTCTCAGCTTCTCTATTTAACAAGACCTTGGCAGCTCATTTACCTGCTAGCAACCCCTTTTCTCCTAGGGTCAGTGCTCTTAATTACAAAGGTACTTGTTTATTGCTTTAAGGTCTATCAAGTATTTTTTGCTATAACCTCTGCTTTTTGTTTTAAAAGCATCATTTCTATAATTTCCATCAACCTCACTGGGGGTTCAGATTTGACAGGCAAGATATCAGGGAAAGTTATATACAGTGGCATTTAAACATGCTAGAAACTGCCTTTTTGTGTGTGTAAAAATGCACAATCTGATTCAGTAATAATGAAAGATTTTGTGACATTTGTACCAAATCCAGTGCTGGGAATTCTGGTTCCCATTCTGTATTTTTTTATTTGAAGCTTCTTCCTTCAAGACATCGTTCCTTTGGGCTCTCTGCTCATTAACATTTCAGTATTCTTGGATCTCTTTCTATTAAGTTGAATCTCCCCAATTCATCACACAGTCCTTTCTCTTGTCCCAGAGAACACTGCTAGGGAACTTGGCATTCCTCGAGATGTTGATCTCTAACTCTCATTATCTCAACCGACATAGACAGTGGCTATAGGTGATGAGATCTGTAGCCCAACTTAAGAAAGACTGCACATTTTTCATCCCTGCCCTAAGACTACGTGAAAGATCTTTCTTCAACCATTCATTTTTTGCTTCAAAATGAAAAGTCATCCTGACTTCTAGAATAATGATTTGTTTCAGGAATTCCAGTGTTTATAAAGATCCTACATTATCACATATAATTTAGGTAACAGATGCTGGGGGCTTCACTGACATCTCACAAATCCTGTACTAGATTACAGTACATTTATTATTGAACCATTAGTGCATCATAAATATGGCTATAAAATGCTGTAAGTTCCTGGTTATAGCATTATTCACTGTAAATATAAAGAAAGTTAAACCAATCAGATACTCTTACTTTCCTGCCATATGTAATTTAAATAAATGACTATTAAAATGATTTTAACAATCCCTCCAATCAATGCTATCAGTTTTATAACATTTCCTAAGCCATATTGTGAGTGGGAGAGCTGATTCATGTTATTTGTAAGTGGTGGACACTTAGCAATCCCATTACTTAATTGCAGCACTTGTATTTTACACACACATCATTACGTGTTCAGTTTCCAAGCCCTTTATGTCATTGATATTAAAAGAGGTCTGAGAAAATGCCTCTTCTCAAATTCCTATAGAAAAAAATGACAGGGACATTGACCCAGTCAACCCAATCTATTTCTCTGAGTTAATGTTTTGAGAACATTGCTTTGATCTCCTTAAAAAACAGTGATTCATTAATTACATTTTTGAATATAGGGCAGATTCAAGAAAGCTATAAAAACGGTGCATCTAAAGTAGATTTCAACACTGAGTACTTAATGTTCTTTCTTTCATTGCACTTATATTATTCCATCAAAAAATCAACCAGAATTGATGCCATGGCTATGGACTGACAGAAAACATTTTTGTTTGGGCAAGGCGGAACACTTAACTTTTGCTAATCCTTATCCTTCACTGCAGCCACTCCATGACCTCAAAAGCTGATTCTTAGAGCAGCTTCAGAACAGTATGACATATTCCCTGGAAAGTACAGGAGAGAAGTCACTTTTGAAAGACATCATTCTGTCTTAACCAATGAGAAGTCAATAACAAGCATAGATTGGAGGGCATATAATGCTCTCTAACAGTTGGTGTTCAAGGCACATAGTCTCCGAGCAAAATAGTAGTTACCTCAATTCCTCATGAATATGTCCACTCCCCTTTAAAATAATCAGCATTGAGGTCCATTGTCACTGTTATGGTTGCTTTAAGAGCCCAAACAGTTGGTTTGTCATATATGGATGTAGACCATATGACTCATGGCAATTACTAAGACCAGGATACCGATTGCTATAAAGCAAGAAGACAGAGAGCATTACTCTCTCTCCATTGCTGTATCTGTTCTCTAGTGTTTCTGTTTTGCTTGCTGATTATCCTGGTTAATTTATACTATATTGACTGCTTGACTGTGTATGACTATTGGACTGTTAATTGATATTGAATATTGAACTGTGTCTATATCTTGTATATAAAGATCTTTTATACCCTTTACATTCTGTGGATGTGTGATATTGAGTTCATCACTTCATTCTTGCACACTGCCTTCTGTGTTTTATTTATTTATTTATTTATTAATCAGATTTATATACCGCCCCTCTCCCCAAAGGGACCCGGGGCGGTGTACAGCCAACAAAACATACAATATACAAAATTACAAAATCTTTAAAAATGAATTAAAAGGAAATATTTAAAGTGGCTGCAAATTTAGGACAACCCAATATTAAAACCAATTTAAAACCAGATTTAAAATTGACATATAAAATTAAATTTTCACAGGGGGAAGGTGTGAAACTAGGCCAAACCAGCCTGGTTAAAAAGGTGTGTTTTTACAGCACGGCAGAAAGCACGGAGGTCAGAAATAGTTTGAATCTCGGCGGGGAAGTCATTCCAGAGGGTGGGTGCTGCCACAGAGAAGGCTCTCCCCCTGTGGGTCGCCAACCGACATTGTCTGGCCGAAGGCACCCTGAAGAGGCCCTCTCTGTGGGAGTGAACCGGTCGGTGGGAGGTATTAGCTGGCAGAACGTGGTCCTGTAGATAACTGAGTCCTAAGCCATTGAGCTCTTTAAAGGTGGTCACCAACACCTTGAAATGCACCTGGAAGCCCACCGGCAACCAGTGCAGCTCGTGCAGGAGAGGGGACACATGTGCACTGCCCCACACCCCTATAATCCCCCACGGGACCGCATTCTGGACCAGTTGAAGCCTCCGGATGCGTCCCAGGGGGAGCCCCATTTGCGCTATCCTTGTCACCAAGGAATCTCTGCTTACACCTAACAGTCACAACAGGTGGTAATGAACCCCAAATTTTGTGGTATATATAAAAAAACTTCTTTTCATTGGTCCTGAATCTCTCTAGACATCCCTGGACTGAATGAGTTCAAATGAGATACAGGAAATCCTCGACTTACAACCATTCATTAGTGAACAGTTGAAGATGCAACAGCCTAGGACTGTTTTTCACACTTATGACCATTGAAGCGTCCCCATGGTTATGTGTTCAGAATTCAGACTCTTGGCAACTGGCATGTATTTATGACAGTTGCAATGTCCCAGGGTCATGTGATCACCTTTTACCACCTTCTGACAAGGGAAGCCAGATTCAATTAACCACTGTGTTCCTAATTTAAACAACTGCAGTGATTCACTTAACAATTGTGGCAAGAAAGGTTGCTAAATAGGGAAAAAACCTCACCTAATAGCTGTCTCGCTCACTAGTCAAAAATTGCCTGTAATATATATCAGTGCGGGAGGAAAAAAAATCTCTTTTACTTTACTTTACTTTACTTTATTTTGATTTATATATCGCCCTTCTCACCAAAGGGACCCAGGGCAGTGTACAGCCAATAAAAACACATAGAAAAACAAATATTTAAAAAATCAATTAAAAATATAAATTTGTAAAAGGCTGAATAAGAATTTTTTTCTTAAAACCAAATATTAAACCAATTTAAAATCAAACTTTAAAATTAACCATTTAAGAGGGGGGAGGTGAGACTAGGCCAAACCGGCCTGAATAAACAGATGGGTTTTCGCGGCACAGTGGAAAGCACGGAGGTCTGATATTGTTCGTATAACTGGGGGGAGGTCGGGAGGGTTGGCACTGCCACAGAGAAGGCTCTCACCCTGGGGGTCTCCAGCCGGCATTGTCTGGCCAACGGCACCATGAGGAGCTCTCTCTGTGGGAGCGAACTGGTCGGTGGAAGGTAGAATGCGGTCCTGTAGATTTCCGGGGTCCTAAGCCATGGAGCGCTTTAAAGGTGATAATTAACATCTTGAAACGCACCTGGAAGCCCACCGGCAACCAGTGCAGCTCGTGCAGGAGGCGGGTCACATGGGCATAACCCCTGGCCCCCATAATCACCCGTGCGGCCACATTCTGTACCAGCTGGAGCCTCCGGATGCATCCCAAGGGAAGCCCCATATAGAGAGCATTGCAGTAGTCAGGCGATCAGTGACGAGTGCTTGAATGACCGTTCGCAGGGTGTCCCGATATAGAAAAGGGCGCAACTGGCGAACCAGGCAAAGTCTGGTCAACCAAGGACAGCCGTGCATCCAGGAGGACTCCCAGATTGCGCACCCTTTCCATGGGGGCCAATATTTCACCCCCACTAGTCAGCGATGGAGTCAGCTGGCTATATTGAGACACCAGAAGCCACAGCCACAGTCTTGGAGGGATTAAGTTTGAGTCTATTGTTCCCCATCCAGATCTGCACGGCCTCTAGGCACTGGGACATCATGTTTTGATCCTTGTTTTACTCCACACTAAGCATAATTTTGTATACTTGCTCCCATTTGCTCATCTTTGCCCTACTGCAGTTTTCTTTAGACCGGGATAAAGGCGACATATAAAACTGCAACACTATATCCACATAATTTAAAAACAACAAATCAAATACAGAGAAGAAATGAAAAATGATTTAGAATAATTATAATAAAATAGATGCATTGCACAACCCACAGAAGCATTTAAAAGAAGCAATGAAAATGAAAGTAGATCGTTGGACAAATAGAACCATTCTAAGGTGTGTCACAAAGAGCAACTGTACCCTCATGATACAGTAATATCATCATTTTTTTCCAGCTTCTCATTCTGATCCCTGAAAGTTCAGTGGAACAATAAATGCATTGTGGTCAACCTTTAAGAACGGCAACAAAATTCTCCCCTAAAAAACAAATCTTGAAGTGTGTCTTTCAAGATGTCCTTGGTGAGGAGCGTTTGCTTTGGAGATTTATAGTAAATGCCACCTTTGTCAAAGTCATTCAAGATGAAAATGCTTTGCTGATTCATGATGCCCATGTCCTCTCACCTGTCCCCCCAAAGAAAGGAACTCTTAATAAAATAAAATATATCTAGTTCAGGAAGTCTCTTGATACTGTTTTTTGTAATTTTGTTCACCAATAGCCTGTATTTAAAGCTAGATCCCAGGAGACTGTTTATGAGCTGAAAGTACAAAGATAAGCTGTTATTTTAGAAAATGTGGTTCCCTATTGATGTATATTTCACTCAAGCTGCATATCGTAATTGAAATGAAATGTGCATGGGACCCTAGGGTTTATTTTTAGTCTAGTGAGACATTAAATAGTTGAAAAGCAAGATTAGGGAGGAAAAAAGGCACATTATCTTTAGTGCTTCAGCAGTGGACGCCAAAAAAATCTCATCATCTTGTGCAGAAGTAGAAAATATCCATTCCAAATAATCCAACCATGCTATCTTCTCTTTAACTTATTTTTTTCTTTGACCAACTTGCTGTTCTTAGCTATTTCCAGATAGCTTTCTTACCTATCCTTTTGGGCTTTGCCCTGTAAAACTTAATTGATCAATTGATGACTGCATTACGATTATGATTGTGATTTATCCCTTGTTGATGGTATGTTACACTGGAAGCTTATGCACCTGAGACAAATTCCTTGCGTGTCCAATCACACATGGCCAATCAAGAATAAAAAATTCTCACTCATCGTTTGCTAAGCCTTGCAGGTTATCACCATTCTTCATCGGCAAGAGGGTTAAACCTGTCATTATCCTCCAGCTATTATCTTTAAGAGAGGATATTATTAAATATTAGATTTATATTCTGCTATTTGTTCAGAACAGTGTAGATGCCATTTCGTCCTAGAAAAACTGAGTCATATGGGCTCAGAGAGATATTTATTATTATTTATTATTTAGACTTATATACCGCTTAACAGTGCTTTACAGCAGTCTCTAAGCAGTTTACACAGTCAGCATACTGCTCCCAACAATCTGGGTCCTCATTTTACCGACCTCGGAAGGATGGAAGGCTGAGTCAACCTTGAATCAGTGAGAATCGAACTGCTGAATTTTTGATGGCTAATGGCAGATGGCAGTCAGCAGAAATAGCCTGCAGTGCTGCTTTTAACCACTGCACCATATGCTAAGAGCTTCCCTACCTGAGAATGACCTTGAATTTGATCTCCACAATCCTATTCCTATCATTGCTATACTATACTAAAATCTTGCATACTTCATGTAGCAGAGTATTGAGATCTGATTCAATCCCATTAGGCAACAGATTTTACATGCTGCATAATATTACAAGAATAGTTTTGCTGAATCAGGCCAAGAGTCCATCCAGTCTAGAACTCAGCCATTTTCAGGCACTAGTTAAAGTCACCTGGCTGGAAACTGGGAATCTGAGAGTTCTAGGTCTGTCATAGGCACAAAGCCAGCAAGATAATATTGGGCCAGTCATTCTGTGTCAGTTCTATAAAGAAGGCAAGAACAAACTACTCTTAAAACTGACTTGAGGGCATCTTTCTCCCCTTACCTCTCTAGTCAACTGAATTTGGATGTGGTTAATACCCTCTAACAGCATCTAGCACTTTTGCTTGTTTCATCCCATCTTTTCCACAAAAGAATTGAATCATCTATTATCAAATTGTTGAAGTTTAGCATGGTTTGAATTAATCTGATTTACCTCTGAAGTTCAATGTGGCTCAAATGGAATTGTCTTGCCACTTCTGAATCTCAAATTTAAATTGGATCACAGTTCACACCCAAATGTATTCAGGAAGTTCAGAAACATGGACAGGGAAAGAGAAGGTACTTAGTCCGTCTATTCAAATGAAGAATTCTTAAGAAGTTCCAGCATTGTTCTGCATGCAGTTCAGAAGAATAAACAGAGCAGCAATATAGAAGATCACTGGCAGCAGAGAAATGCCTTGGAGTCATTCAGAATTTCTGGCACTCTCTGTCATGCTATAGCAGACTGGAGCTAAATTCTTCACTTAGCTGTGGTGTTTTTGTCAGTGCCAAGAGCTACAGAATACCATTATCCTTTCTACAAGAAGTTGCTACACTTTTCTTATATTCCAGCTTTCTGATTTTTGAAAGTATTGTTGTTTTTATATTTTATGCCGTGTGTTAATTTGCTTGTGTTTGGGTAGATAGTTCAGCCTTCCTTAGTTTTGGCATTACTCTGTTATTTTTCAGATAGGTTCATAATTAACAAGATTTGAGGATGGTTACTAATGGGGTGGGGTTAAAAGAGAACCGAACAAATTCATGATCTATCAAAGACTATCCACCTCAGCTATTCATAATTAGCTCTGGAACAGCAGGCCTCCAAAAGTCAATAGGAGAGAACAAGAGCAGGAAAGGGATATAGCTCCATGTCCTGCTTGAACATCTCAGAAGCATTGGCCAGGATGAGAAACAAAACACTGTGGTAAATGGGGCTACTCTAAGAGATCTATTCTTATGTTCTTATAAGGTGGATTCTGTTGTGTTTCTGAATGGAGAGGGAGAAAAAAAAGCCACAGAATGAATGAAAATAGATATTTTGGTGACAGGAGGTTTAATATTATATTAGATAGATAACTATTTGTACCCGTGCTATGCTACGGGTTTAGTAAAGTGGCCTCCCGAAGCTCCGTGGGGCCTGAAAAATCGATCCGTGGGCCTGGGGGAAGCTTCTAATCAAGGCCGGAGGCGTCCACCAGGCCCGTTGATCGATGTTTCGGCCCTCGCGGAGCTCAGGGACGCATCTAAGCAGCCCAGCCGCCCATTCTACAGGCCTCCCGAAGCTCTGCGGGGGCCCAAAAATTGATCAACGGGCATGGGGGACGCCTCCAGAGAGGCCTCGGGCCTTTATAGAAGCTCCTCCCAGCTCACGGAGTGATTTTCTGCCCCCCGCGGAGCTCCGGGATGCCTCTAATCAGCCCAGTCGCCCGTTCTACAGCCTCCCGAAGCTCCGCGGGGGCTAAAAAATCGATCCGCGCGTATTGGGGATGCCTCCAGAGAGGCCTCTGGCCTTCATTAGAAGCTTCCCCCAGCCCCGCGGATCGATTTTTCGGCCCCCACGGAGCTCAGGGACACTTCTAAGCACCCCAGCCACCCGTTCTACAGCCTCCC
>JANHFO010002432.1:70628-82608 GCA_032468095.1 Pareas carinatus | reverse complement strand
ACGGCTTCAAGACACTGGGACATCACATCCACGGCATTGTTGGGGTGGCCTGGGGTGGAGACGTACAGCTGAGTATCTTCTCCCAGAGGAAAGGCTTCCAGCCGCCCGACAGCTAATTTTTGGCTGTCAAAGTGGCTAATGCGATCGCGGGGCTGGCGGACCCAAAGAATCCGCCTTGCAGCATCTGCGGAGCCACCGAAAGTGGCGTGAAGTGCTCTTCAAGCCGTGTCTTGAGATTGGTATATGCCACAGAGTCAATGCTCACTGGGGTGAACAGATTTTCGGCGATGTTGAACACCGCCGGTCAGCTCATGCACAACAGGGTGGCCGCCTTCATTCCATCATCCCTCATGTGGTTGGCCCAGATGTAGCTCTCCAGGTGGGCGCAGTAAGATTGCAAGCGTTCAGGCTGCATGACATCAAACTCCTCCATTCGGCCGACTTTCGTCATGATCAAATTAGTCGCCTGGTCGGTTGGTGTGATTCCGCTAGTTTCTCTGCTGTGGTCCGTTTGTGCCAAATTCCACCTTTGTCACCACTGTTGTGTTGCGTGGGGGGAAGGCAGACAACGGACACCCTCGAGGTTAAAGCAATTCAACTTTATTCTAGGAAATGTGAACCGAGTCAATGGTGCACAAGCTCCATGTCCCTTTAAGTATTACATTAAAACAACCTGGTTCTGGCAGCTGACCAATCGCTCCTAGGAGTGCCTCTTCACTCGCCTCCCATTGACTTCCCTCAGTCCATGTCTCTCTGCCAATAGCAACTCATGGTTTTTCCCATGCTGCCGGCCACGGACATCACAGTTTCTATTTTTAAATTGACTCGATCCATTTTGTTGTTTAATTCTTGCATTCCTGCCTCATTTCTCTGAAGAATCTTATAGAGTTGGGTAATCGTAATTTCTGATTTTTTTCCCTTGACTTTTTGGTATCCTGACTGTGGTGTACCTTGTAGAGTTAGTGTGCTAGTTGCTGACATCTCTTTCTTCCTGGTTCTAATTATTTCTATTTCCTTATACTATGTAAGTAGCTCTTCTGAATAAAACTTGGATTCCACCTTACAGAAACACCAACTTTATTTCAATGTTATCTCTTCCTTGTCACCCACCTTCCATTAGGGGTCGCTCTTGTCAACCTCCCAACTTATTTACTTGATTTTATGTCCACGTTCCTCATCAAGGAGAGACTTTCTTCGCCCTTTAGGTAGGCCAATTTACGGTACTTTATGCTCACTCTTCTGTTTGGGTTTCTACTGTTGTTTACTTAGTTTTATAGTCTTTTCCCTCATAGCATTTGCTTTACCCTTGATTTTAAAAGGTTTTTTTTAAGGGTTCTCACAGCTCGTCATTTTTTGCCAACTAGATTATAAAGCACCGTTTAGCAAGTATTTGAGATATATAGCTGTGCATTTCAGATTAATTCCCTGGAAGCGGAAATGTTGTAGAAAGTTCTTACCCGCTTCAGAGTTCTTCCTGTATTTCGCTGTCTTCAACTCACAGCCATCAGCAGTTAATGGCTGCCCTATTGAGCTGCCTTGGCACAGTTCCTATAGGGAAAACCCAGATTCGCCCGATCTGGTTGCCACCAATATCAGACCCCTAGGATGCTCCCCTTGATGCCTCCCCTCCAGGGAGGATTGCCAAACTTATTATTCTTTGGAAAACTGTGAAACCAATTTTTGGATTGATCCCTCAACTCGGAGATTGTGCCACCGCAGCAAACTGGAAACCGGAACCTCCCGAAGATCTTCCAGCTCTCTAGAATACTGTGACTATAGACATCAGATTTCATGCTCGAATCCATCAAACTTGTATATTAGATTATGCTTAATTACTGTATATCTGATAGGGTAGACTGAAGTTCACAAAATCTTTTAGTATTATAAATACAAAATAACAGAGTTGGAAAGGACCTAGTAAATCTTCTAGTCTAACCCTGGTTTATCTGTCCAATCTCTTCTTAAAACCTCCAGGGACAGAGCACCCACAATCTCTAGAGGCAAGCTGTTGCACTGATTAATTGTTTTCGCTGTCAGGAAATTTCTCCTTATTTCTAGGTTGAATCTTTTCTTGATAGGTTTCCATCTGTTACTTCTTGTCCTGCCTTCGGGTGGTTTGGAAAATAGGTTGAATCCCTCTTCTCTGTGTCAGCCCCTCAGATTATGGAAGACTGCTATCATACCTCACCTAATCCTTCTCTTTATTAGATTAGACATACCCAGTTCCTATGTTAGCCTTTAAGATGCTGCAGGGTATTTTAAGTGCAACCAAATAACTTGGATAACCCTTTTAAAGCTGATTATTATGGTGCTTTGCCTCCCCTATCACATTTACGCACATGGATCTCTGGGACTGGTAGATCTTAAGAGAGAACAGGTCACATGGAGAAATTGAAATTTCTCTCTTTTGAACTATAAATCCTAGTTTAAAGAGAAAAATGCATCCAGTTAAAAAGGCCTCAGGTGTTTAACTCATAATGTTAAGTGCTCTGCTTTAACTTGGTTTGGAACATCTATTGCCTCAAACCTCAAAAGTCTTAAATACAAAGTTCATTGATATATCGGTGAGGGGAGGGGAAAATTTCTTCTAAACCATGTTCAAGAATCCTCTATAGTTTACCCACATTTTTAAATGTAATGCTAATATTGCAATGGTAATGGTAATAAAATGGCTGCCTAACTGGAGGAGTGTTACATCTTGAATCTCCTGTCCCCAGTAAAGCAGGCTCCATTTTTCCATGCTTGAATCTTGAGTTAATGTGTCATATGCGTGAAGGGCTGAATGCTTTATTCAGTCTACATAGAGCTCTGTATGCTTAGCTTAAGTGATAGGAGCAAGTGAACCCATGTGCAGCAACACAGGCCCTTGCCTATCTACATTTAGCTGAAAAGGCAGTAAAGATGAGAAATAGTTTCCTCATTTTCATTCAGGGGGCATGCGAATGGACAATTGACTCAATACTTTCTTTTCTCATAGCTTCAGTTTAAAACCTGATTTGGACTTTCAAACAAAAAAAAGAGAGTCTTTTATGAATTAGGTGACATAGTTGCAGTATATCTGCTTCCAAACAGTTCGTTGCATTTCACAAGTTGTGCAAGATAAAATAAATAAAATAAAATAAAATAAGACCGTAATGTGTGAAGTGAATTTAAAAATATTTTTTCAGAATATTGTAATAGAACTGTCTCTTTGTGGCTCCACATTTGAACTTACGGTACAGAGGATGTCCCATGTTCTTGTCTCATGACATTTGGTTAGGAACACATCTGGAACATTTCAGACTTTACTGTTTCAGAAATAAAACACCTGCCAAAATCAGGATCGACTTTCAATTAGTCTTTTACATTCTTAATACATTTTGACGTGAACAATTAGCCTAATTTGTGTCTTTTTACAGCTCCCTTTCCTCCCAAGATATATTAAAAAGAAAGAAAGAAAATGTAAACTGCAGAAACGATATCTTCAATCAGAATATACAATGCAGATCTTTATTTTCCTCTGGAATGACTGTCTTTTATAAATATTATCCATCATTTGTAATGAGAGCTGTCAGGAATATTTAGCTGAAGAGCAAGTACTTGGTATGCTAATAGCGGTCTCATAGTGAATTCATTTAGTTCTGCTGCATGACATTAATAGTCTTCATAATCTAATGAATGATGTCAGTAGCAGAAAGAGATAAGACAGAGGAAATGGCATTCTGGAACTAGTCAAATTCCATTCTACATTCCAAGTTATTTGTTTTGGGGCAAATTGGTGGTCTAAAATAGAAGGATATAATTTAACAACAATGACCCATTGTTGGGAGTATGATTTATACTTTTGACATAATCTTGCAATTTCCATACTTTTTGGATCATAGATAGTAACTCCAAGTGCTACCCTTCTCATCTTAAATAAAAAACTTTTTTACATGAATTGTTTTGCATATATTTTAGTTGATATTGTATACAAATCTACTGGCTGTGATCTTGAAAAAGATTTCTGCTGTCTAATATCAACTATAGAATTTGACTATAGAAATAAGATTCACAAAAAGATGCAGCTTGCTCAATCCCCTCCATTCTTTTTCACAATGTTCTATTGTGTATTCACAATGTTCACAAGTCAACCTGACATCCTCAGTTATCATATGGATTTTGGGAGCTTTCCTTCTTTTATTTATTTGGTTTGATTTTATTTTTTTATCTTGCCTTTATTTTTATTCAGCTCATAGTGGCACACATACATAATGCTCTTTCCTTCTATTTCCCACAACAACAGCCCTGTGAGATGGATAGGGCTGAGAGAATCACTGGCCCAAAGTCACACAGCTGGCTTTCATACCTAAAACAGGACTAGAACTCACAGTCTCCTGGTTCTAGCCTAGCGTCTTAGCCATTATACCAGAGTGGCTCTCCCCCTTTAAAAGATAATCTTGCAAACTTTGGAGTTTCTGCAATCTTTCAGGTAGGCTCCCCTTGTTCTGAAATAACTGATGGCAGCAATATAATAGTGAGATGAGCTGGTGAGGAGAGGTTGTAAGACCATGAGTTAAATATTTTAGCATACTGATTGTTAGATGTTTCTGAGGTAGAGGAGAGAACTGTTGGGTGGAGACTGGATTTGGAGGAAATGGAGAGTTTTACGTCTTTATTAATTAATATATATATATACAATTATATATATTATATTATATTATACATTATATCTGTCCTAGTCTTCCTTGAATTTATTTATGTGCCAGCACAAAAATATATAACACCATATTATATTGTATATATATATTAGGACTTATAATCATTTTAATTTTTTCTCACCTCAAAATGATGAGAAACTTTGCTGTCACTCTTAATTAGGTATTTAGGAATAACTCCTAGAGTCAAAAAAGGGACTTTCGGAAATATAGATTGCTCACTGAGATTGAAATGTTAACTAATGAGGAAATATCTTTTCATACGGATTTATTTTTTAGTACCTCCTAAATTCATATCAGCATCATCTGTCTTGAGTTATTAAACTGAGTTGTAAACACCTTTGTGTCATATAGATTTGTTAATATTTAAGTTGATGTGATTAAAAAGTATGTTTGAAATATCTAATTATCTTGAGAAATTATACACTTCCACATGGAGATTACGCAAAGAAGCGCCTAGTATTAAACATAATTCAGGTTTTTATCACATACACATGGGCTTCTATAATTTGAACTTCTCTCACAATGCATTTCTATCCATCTTTATTTAGAGATAAACATTGATAAGCAGAGTGAGACTACTTCTTAACTATAGGAGGTCATAGGGCATAGGATCGACCTTCTTAGTTGAGAAAAATTGGGAAAACCATCCTCTATATCAGAAATCTGCAACTTTGTGGTCACAATAATTTATTTGGTTTAATTTTTAAAGACTTGTATACCACTTTTCCATTATTCTTCTCAAAAAATTAATCACAATTCCCACAATGCAAAAATACATTAAGAGATATAATACAGTATATTGTAAAATCCATTTATATTCATTTTAAAAAGAGAAAGGGAAAAAAGAGACTACTGTAAAAAAACAAACAAATCCATATATGCAGTATTTATACAGGAAGTGCCTACATCAGGGGAAGAAGATGTCTTAATAGGTTCTTTCAGAAGGGAGAGCTTTCTAATTTGAAGATGCTACATATATGTCACACATATGCCACTTGATGAAATGCTTTGTGACATGATGATTGTACTTCATAACATGATGACATGATGAATATACTTTATTATTATGAATGCACGACATGATGAATGTGCTTTATGATAATCAATGCATTTTAGGATTGTAATCAACATTTGTTTATTGTATGTATGCAGGTATAGAGCAAATACCCCAGAGACAAATTCCTTGTGTATCCAGACACACTTGGTCAATAAATTCTGATTCTGATAAGGCCTTTCTGAAAGTCCACCAGATGATATTTGGAAGTAAGCAGATCAGTAATAGCAAATGTGGGTCTTATATCTCAGTAAAAAACAAACAAACCAAAAACCCCTATTTGTTCCAGGAGTCTATTGACAGCTTCTTTCCCTTTAAACGGCATACTAGGAGTCACATTCACCAATCCAATGTTGGGCAGAGCAAGGAGAAAAACTAAAAGTAAGCCTGATATTTAATGAAAGATGAAGTTAATAAAATAGCACTGTTCCAGTCATACATTAGATAATTTCCTCTTTTCAGTACATTAAATGCTATAGATCAATTAAAGGTGTTGCAGGGACTTTGAGAATTTTATAAAGTCTCAGGGTCTCGGCATGTGCACCCTTTTGGGACTGAGACCTAGCCTTTTCTGAGCTTTCTAGATAAAGACCAAAGGAGGAGGTGATGTCTTGAAAGAGTAAAGCTATAGGACAGATACAAGACTCTCCTATCATCCTTTGGCCATTGATTTCTTCAGTGGTCAGAACCAACATCTTGAATTGGACATTGAAGATAAAAACGAGCATGCCTCCCCAAATGTTAAGATAGAAAAAATGATAACACTTGACTTTTTCTATCCCAATTCATCCAATCCATTAAGGACATGTTATTTCCAGTTACAGGGATTAAGGAACAAGGCTGATGTTGAATGTTTTATTAAAGCAGCTCCTAACAAAAGCTGTGCTCCTTTATCACCTCACTTAATCTGTAGGAAGGTCCAGTAGGATGAGGATCTTGCAAGAAAAATTCACAAGACATATTGAAGGTAGATATGAGGAAGAGGATTTATCAGATAATAGTCTCTTTTCCAATCCTGGATTATAAATGTAATCTTTCAAAGCACCACAAGCATTGCAATGCTCCTCAGGTATGGGGTTAATTTCAAGAAGTCAGTGGACCAGACTATTTTTCTGCCCTTTCACCCAAAACATTAACTAGATTTCTATGTCTGCAGGTCTCTGTATTTCCAGTAGATGGGATCATTTTATTCAAAATCTTTAAAATTTTGGTAAGTTCATCAACTGTGAAAAACTATATTAGGATTGCTTTAATTGTCATAGCTTTGCTGCTAAAAAGAATAGCCCTAAAGTTAGATAAAAGTGCTGGAAATTTGCCCAAATGATCCTTAACTATAGTAGCGTGAGACAAAAGTTCTGGAAGCATAGGCTAGTTAACAACAAGGTTTATTTGGAAAAAACACAGAACTCCGGCAGCAGGAAACTCCCGCTGCAGTATTTTATAGTTGGCGCGCCTCGGCGCGTTCTAGCCAATCAGCATTTAACTTAACTAAAATTCCCTTTTATGGCAAACCACGGGAGTGAGGGGCCCTCAGACTTTGGCTCCTGAAAGTCTGGTGAGTCCCGGATCCAACATTAACCTCTGATGGAACTGAATTTTTTAGGAAACATCTCCCGTCCTTGGAAAAGGAGGATAAGTTATTAAAACCATTAAACTTCCATTTCCTTGACATACTCTAAGAAGAAGGTGAACTGGAAAATTATTATACTGCTTGCATGAATAAACTTTTGGAACAAATTGTGAAGAAACCCGTAGTGTCTCTGCAAATTTGAAAAACAAATTTTAATTATAGATGTGAAAGTCCCATCCATTGTAGCATGCTTATTGTACATACCTTAAGTCACCTTGTTTTTTTCCATGCTAACTGAATTTTATGAAATGGTATGTACATGGCTTTATGGTTCTTATTATACTATGCTTTCTTGTCTAGAATCATTTAAATATGGCAGGATAGAAATTTCAGCAGCAAATACATTTCATAATAACTAAAATACATAAAAATTGAAATGCTGTGATATGAAAACCCTGTAAAAGTATGTGGGAAAGACCCTGGAAGATAGGGTAAAGAAATGCTGCCTAGAGCAGAGGTCTCCAACCTTGGTCCTTTTAAGACTTGTGGACTTCAACTCCCAGAATTCTTCAGCCAAGCTATGCTGACTGGAGAATTCTGGGAGTTGAAGTCCACAAGCCTTAAAGGGACTAAGATTGGAGACCTCTGGTCTAGAGAACAGTTAGAGACAGCATAGCCTGCAACTGGTTAATGGGTAGGGCAAGAGGCTCAGCAGGAACCCTTCCTAGTTTCTTGGGCTGAGGAGAGTGAGAAGAGAAGTATTTTCAGACTTGCAAGATTCTACTAATTCAGGTTTACAATTAGTTTATCTAGTCATATTTCCTATCTGGTCTACATGATGGTAAGGCTGACACATCGACTTTACTTGTTGTACCTAACTAAATTTAAATTCTTTGAAATCTAAATTGCGAATGATTAAGAGGGTAAATGTTGTGAGGACAATGTGAGATTAAAGTATGATCTGTGTTGATTTTGTGTTTTGCATATATCTGGGTAGTATTTTCTGTAAAATCCTGTAAAGTTCTATATAGTCATCCCTTATATTTGGACCTGCAATGTGTGCTTGCTCATTCTAAAACAGCAATTTAAAATGCATTAACAGGAATATTACTTGGATAAACCAGCTTGCTAACAAGCCCCTGGTATCAGATGCTATAGTGCACCAAGACATTCATTGAATTTTCTGTCTACTTCATGTCAAGCAGAAGACTAATGAAAGGCTTTGATATCATTTCTTATTTTTCTGAAGTCTTACAATTGATTGAAAGCATCCAGTGTTTGATTGTAGAGTGGCACCTGCAGTGAACATGGAAGTGGAAGAAACATGGAAAAATTTTCACAGTATGAACACATGCCTGTAGCATTCAGTATAGCAAATTGGGGTACTGTGGCTCTCAGTGTGAACTCAGTTTTGTCTCCTGTTATACATAATGGGAGATATGAACTGCTGGGGATTAGAGGACTATGCAAAAAGCAGGCTGAGTTGAGAGCTATATTACTGTTGGCTCAACTTCAAATATTTTCCCGCAGGATATCCATGCCAAATCTAGAGAAGGATCCCAAAAATAAGTCAATGGCTGAAATTCTTGTTATGTTGTCAAGAAAAGGGTTGATAAAATGTATTTACTTTTAAATAATGTGTTTGTTTTGATTAGGAAATGAGAAGAAATAGATTCAGCAAAGTTTAAACAATCTACCCAATTCCTCTACTCTACTGATGGAACTGGAAAGAGCAGTGTGGTGACCTAGCTGTGAAGACACCAGCCTCCCACTCAGAAGGTTGAGAATTAAATCCTAGGTAGCAACAGATGTTTCTCTCTTAGGGAGCAAAGAAAAAATATTTGCTGTGAAGTTCGCATGGAAAAGCATCTGGCCAGTAAATGCTTAATTCCATTCAGTTGCCCCGACTCTATGCTTAATTAAGGAATTGTACTGTATTAAAAAAGGAGAGACTGATGGAACTGAAAGAGGTATGGAACATTTCACTCAATTTTTCCATGAGTTGGGTGGGAATAATCTTTCTACAGTTTCTCAGGTTGGGAATGAAGATTTGCAATAACTAGAAGACCAGTTCTTCTTTACCTTCTTGAATGTCTTTTTGCCCCTCCCCATTTTACTGAAATTTATTGTTATGGCAGCCTGGTTGTGTTTAGGTCTAAAATGCCAAAACAATTTTAGGGTGAGTGTATCTGTACATGTGCATGGTATGGAAGAGAGAGAAGATCAGAAAAAATGTGATTTTTTCCCCCCTTTGAGACTGAATAAGAGAAAAATATCAGACTTTTCTTGGAACCTTTACTGAAAAATATTGACTCTGGCCTACAATAACCTGAATGTAATGAGTTCTCCCTCCCTCCCTCCCTCCCTCTCCCCCTCTCCCTCCCCCCTCTCTCTCACACACAAAGGTAACAAAGGTGTCTTTTCTTGCTTCTTCACATATCACTTTAACACTATTCAAGCAATATTTTCTTAAATCTTTTAAATTAAACTTGTAATCAGTTTATTTCGTCTTAATTCCCCAAGTACTTATTAATTTGATGAGGTTCCTTTTAATCTTTTCCAACTTGTCACTGGGCAAAGGCAGTTTTCCTTAACTAAAAAATAAAGGCCAGAATCTGGAAAAAAACCCCTCACTATTAATCATCAGTGGAAAAGCTAAATAATTTCGATCTCTGCATTTATTATTACTTCTTGAATTTTCATCTCACTGCAATCATTATGGGGTATAATGATTCGACCCACTGATACCTCCCACCGACCCGCACGCTCCCACAGAGTGGGCCTCCTCAGGGTGCCGCCAGTCAAACAATGCCGGCTGGTGACCCCCAGGTGGAGAGCCTTCTCTGTGGCGGCACCCACCCTCTGGAATAAGGGTATCAGGTTCAACACTCAAATATTTGGGCAAGCTAGTGCAGAATCAGGCTGGATAGTTAGTGGGATGTTCCACCACCCCCCAGTTTTATAGCCATTCTCCAATTATGTTGCATAAGGGCTGCTGCTGGTGCACTCTAATCACAGGTAGTCCTTGACTTACAGTGACCGTTCAAAGATAAAACAGCACTGAAAAAAGCGACTTATGACCGTTTTTCACACATACGATTGTTGCAGCATCCTCATAGTCACATGATCAAAATCCATAACTTAGCAACTGGTACATATTCATGACAGTTGCAATATCCTGGGGTCATGTGATCAGCTTATGTGACAAGCAAATGGGGAATCCAGATTCACTTAACAATGATTTTACTAACTTATCAAATGCAACGATTCACTTAAGAACTGTAACCAAGCTTGTGTCAGACAGATTTCAATTAAAAGCATACTTAATTTTCCCAATGGTGAGGCTAGCGGAATTATCTTTCAACATTTCTTATCCCTTATATACTTTGGAATACCCAAAATTCTTTTAGCAATTTGAGAAAAGTACTATACAAAGGAGTCACTTTGGATATAAATTTAATAAAACATGATCTACCAAGCTAGATGTAATACACATAATGAAATTAGACAAGTCCCCTGTAATCAGCGATAAAATAGCAATTCATTGAGAGTAGTTGAGATGCCATACATAGTGCCCATGTATGCCAGACCATACTTGAGGTGATATATCAAGACTGATGTAGAGTAATGGTAGGCAAAATTTAACAATGACATGCATCATTTGATTTAGGCATCATTCAGTGAAAGTTTGTCTATATTACACTTGCCAAAGAAAGATAATTATTTCAAACTGGGTATCACTCTATGCAACAGCTACTCAGAAAATTAATGATTCATTGAAATAATATTTTACATAAATATGATTGTATTCGTTCTTTGGTCTAAAAATTACAAAAGGAGACTTCCAACAATTTCTCCATGTATGCATTATATATGAATAAAGTGAATGTTTTAATCCATTGCGAGAATAAATTGTTCCAAGATTTCAAAAACTATTCTCAAGTTTCTCAATCCTCATGTGGTTTTTTACAGAATAGAATACAGAATAACATTCTTGGAAGAGACCTTGGAAGTCTTCTACCCAACCTGCTGCTAAAGCAGGAGATCCTATACCATTTCAGACAAATGGCTGTCCAGACTCTTCTTAAAAACTTCCAGCGATGGAGCGTCCACGACTTCTGAAGGCATCCTGTTCCACTGGTTAATTGTTCTCACTGCTAGGAAATTTCTCCTTAGTTATAGATTGGATCTCTCTTTGATCAGTTTCCATTCGTTATTCTTGTCTTGCCTGCAGGTGGTTTGGAGAGTAGGTTGACTCCCTCTTCTTTGTGACAGCCTCTCAAATACCCATAGTAGAAGACTGCTAACATGTCACCCCTAGTCCTTTTCTTCATTAGACTAGACATACCCAGTTCCCACAAATGTTCATTGTACATTTTAACCTCTAATCCTCTAATTATCTTTGTTGCTCTTCTCTGCACTCTTTCTAGAGTCATGACAACTTTTGGGTATCACGCTGACCAAAGTTGAATGTTAGGACACACAAGAAATTTGTCCTCAGTGAACATGCTCAATACCTACATTCATACACAACAAGAATACAATCAAGATACATTCATAGTCAGTTTGTATATATAAGTATAATCATGATCATTTGTACATATAGGCATATATAGACATAATCAATTGTGTATATAAGCATAAGATACATTCATAGTCTTAAAGTACGTAACATTC
>JANHFO010002432.1:40335-53537 GCA_032468095.1 Pareas carinatus | reverse complement strand
GCTGCTGGCAGCGCTGATCAGCTGTAGCAAAGGGCGCCAATTCAGTGCGCCAGACTGTGGACAACACCGCATCACAGCTGACTTTGCCAGGCATGTGCAAGGCTGCCTCTGCCATCCCCAGAAGCAGCAACGTCCTTGGGGTGAGAGAGTCAGGTGAGTGTGATGCACCCAGAAGAGAAAAGGAGGGGGGAGAGGAGGGAATATAAAAGGAGGCGATTTTGACAGAGAAAGAGAGGAAAAAAAGACGATGAGGGGGAAAGAAGAAGAAGAGGAGGTTCTTTTTGGGGGGCGGGTCTGGTACTGGTGGTACTCGAATATAGTTGTGTCCTAAAAGTGATACAGTCTGTGCAAAGGTTGAAAAGCCCTGCTCTATGGAAGTGGAAGTTGGACTTTGAAGAAAAAGAATTGGAAGATTATTGACTCCTTGGAAGTTTGGTGTTGAGAAGTCTCCTGAGAATGGACAGCCAAGAAAAACAAACCAGTGGATCATTGAACAAATCAACTGGGATTTGTCACTTGAGAAACAAATGACCAGCCTCAAATTATCTCACTTTGGGTACATTTTGCAAAGTTTCACTTCTCTGGAGAAGGCTCAAATGTTGAGGAAAGTAGAATGAAAGAGGATGATCACAACAGTGAGGTGGATGGAGTTGGTTACAATGGCAATGAATAGTCTGGTTGAAAGACCAGGTTAGGACTAGATTGTCATGGAGAAAAGTTATATAAAGGGTTGCTAGAGTCAAAAATGATTTGATGGCACAGAAACAAAAAAACAACCCCACAACAGTACATCTGTTGAATCTTCAGATGAGAACGTTGGGCAGAATTAAGCATGGTAGGATGATAAGACTGGAATAATACTAGCCTGATCTTCTGTACAGGGTTAGAGCAATTCTGGACCAGTGTTAATGTACTTGAGGACAATTTATATTCCCAGTGTGGTTATTAGAATAGCAAGTGGAGGCAGCCCAGGCTTCTTAATGCCTTTCTCTATATATCTGTTAATGACTATAATTGAAGGAGGGTCTCATAGGAAGGAGCTATTTTGAAAATACTAATTGAGTTTGTCTAACACTTAATATGGCACTGCCATCTGTTTTGCTACCATTCTCTTTCCTGCAATCAAAGCTGGCTGTTCGGTAGCTGCACTTCCCCAAAAAGCAACAACTGTTCAACCAGACATAGGCTAAACCTCATCTAATTGCAGGGATCTTCTGATAAGAATCCAGAACTTATCCCAAAATAGAGACATATAAGTTTTGCTAATTTTACTTTGTCACATCCCTGCGACAAGGAGCACCGGATGGCAAAGTTGTGTTCCCCTATTTTACCCTTACAGTAGTTGTTATGTCCCGCGAGCGGCAGCGCGGGAAAAAAACGTGAGTTGGCATTGGCTAAGAGGCAACCGCTTGAGGGAGCCAATGGGAGCCTAGCAAAGAGGCGCTCCGCATAGTGATTGGCCGCCTACCTGGCCCGGGGGCGCTTGAATGTATGATATAAGCAGGCACGGGGGTAGCACACCCTTGTCTCGGTTTATGTTCGGTTGAATAAACAGTGTGTTGTTCAACATCGGGTGTCTGTTTGTCTGCTGGCCCACAGTACACAACAGTGATCTTCCAGTTAGATGAAGGTGCGATGATTTAGAGAAGTTAGTTTTGTTAATAGACAGATTATTTGCTCCCCATTCTCAATGTTCATTACACACCTCAAATTAAATGAAAAAAATTAACACTGAATGATATTTTCTAACAATTATCTATTTACTATTTCTGTAAGTGCAGCTTAGATCTTTCGATTTTTAAGGACTTGGACTGGTTACCAATTGTTTGTGAGCACTTTTAAGCTGATGGTTTAACCTTTAAAATTTTAAATAGCTTGAAGCCTAATTATTTGTAAGACTGTTTCTCATCATGAACCTGTAGGGATACTAAGATCTGTAGGATAGGCTAGTATAAATATTCCCTTACAGAAGAAGTTTATTGGTTAGGATAGGTATACACTGAAAGCACACTGTGGATTGTGTATCTCTGGAAACTGCATTTAAAGGAATTGAGTCCAACTCTTCATCCTCTTATCTTAATGATTTTTAAAATTACTTTTACCTATTTAAATTGAATTTTAGATTTCATTAAAACTCTATTAATTTTAGATTTCATTAAATGTCCATTTGTTTTCTGCAGGTGAGAATCTAAGTACTGATTTTACTTTCACATTTAACAGACAGTATGTAGTTAGCTCTGGTAAGATCTTAACTAACCTTAGGGGGTTGTGAGAAAAACGGGTGCAGCGCCTTGAACTGAAGGCAAGATAGAATATGTATCTAAAAAACTAACTTACTTTTAAATGTAATTTGGTGTAAGGTGTTTATGCTCCTTGCTAGGTGCAAAGATAAGATACACATCTATTAATGCAAATAAAGTGGTTATAAGGAAGTTGTTTGCTTTGTAATTATTATTATAATATAACTATCCTACTTTTCTACAGTGAGCTCAAGACAGCATTGATAGGAGACTTCCATTGTATATTCCAGTAACCAGTGTTGTGGTTTGATTGAGTTTATGGAGAGTACTTGATCCAAGATCAACCACTGAATTCCAGTGCTGAGCAAAGATTGATCTTAGTTCTCCCTTGTCCCAGGGTAACATATTGCATTAGCTTCCCAGTGTGTAGAAACTTTATATTGCTTCCCAACCATTTGCAACATCTGAAAACATAGTAACAACAAAATAAAGTTGAAAAAGAACTAGGAAAATTAGCAGTTGAGTTTCTTTCCATCTGTCACATTGTCCAATCCCCAAGCATTGCATTATATTTCCATGACTGAACGTCTTTTGAGATCTGAAATTGTACAGTGTATATGTAATGATTTCCATGAGCTGTTTTTGCTGTAGCTGTGAGGGGTTAGCAATTCCGGTTGTATCACATGACTGGGATTACCATAAGTGACTGCAAAAATCTGGAAGACTACTAGAGGTGGCAAAGAGCTGCAGAAATTTATCAGTCTGCACATAATTAAGTGCAATTAGTTTATATATTGAGAAGTTTTCTATGATGAAAGATCTGCGGTAAATGCATGATTTTTGGTTGGTAAATGACATGACAGCTGATTGAGTCCTGTGATCAAACTATTTGTATGCAGCCTGTAAAATTAAAGTGATATTTTTGGAATAATTTGCTTTAGCAATATGTACCAGAGTTTGCTCTTTCCTTTTACTGACAGAAGATTAGGCCAGGATTATCAGCTTTAAATCTGATTTAATTGCAAAATAATTTTTTTTCTGCCAAAGGTTGCATCATTTGAGACAATCTTGAAGGGTTTAAAGTTGAAGCTTCCTCATTCTATACTATTTTTCTCATCCTTCTCTATTTGCCTGTCTTGTGTAGCACTTTTCCTTTGTTTGAGATGACATGGGCAACCACATAGGATTTTTGTGACAGATCTCTGTTGTTAATGAAATCAGATATAATATTGTTTAGCAATATTATCACAAAGCTATGTAGGATTACACTGCCAATCAAACTAAAAGGTGATCAGGACAAACGAGGCCAAGGACAGTAATGGAGATTGAGTATCATTAAAACAGCTTTAATGAGTTTGCAATGGAAGTTGAAAATTACTGAAAACGGAAGTTATGTTTCCAAATTCATAGAAATGAAAGCAAATTTAGTAAAGAGCTTATAAAAATGAGCAGCATGAGAATGCTTCAACCTATAAAGAGGAGTAGCATGAGAATGAGTAAGATAAGAGCATGCATTTTTTTCATCAAAACCTTAAGACCACCTTCCCAACTTGGAGTCATCTAGGCTCCTTAATATCTAGCCATCGACGTCAAAAACCATGCTTGCTGGGAATTAGTCAACATACCTGGCAGTCAAATAGACTTAAGATGTTTTAGAATATGATTGAGGAAATTATGTATCCAAGATCTGGTATGTTACTTACAGGACTGCATTCTACCCAATGATACCTCCCACCGTCCTGTACGCTCTCACAGAGGGCCTCCTTAGGGTGCCGTCAGTCAAACAATGTCGGCTGCCGACCCCCAGGGGGAGAGCCTTCTCTGTGGCGGCTCCCACCCTCTGGAATGGCCTTCCCCAGAAATTCGGCTTATCTCAGACCTCCGTGCCTTCCGTCGAGCCATTAAAACACATCTATTTACCCAGGCTGGTCTGGCCTAACCGCACCTTCCCTCCGTTCTCAAACTATTATTAATTTTATATTTATAATCCCATTTTTAACTTAAATTTGTTTTAAATTGGTTTCTAATTTTCGATTTTAAATTCTGCCACTACGTGTATATTTTGGGGGATTTTATTTGTGTTGTTTGTGTATGTGTTTTTATTCTGGCTGTGCACTGCCCAGAGTCCCTTCGGGGAGAAGGGCGATATGAAAGTTCTGAAATAAATAAAATAAATATGCAAATATATATATATATACCGGTGTACACTGGATCTGTGAAGCTCAGCTCAAAAGGAACTCCTGTGTGCTCAGTCTTTCCCCCATTATCCAGTGTATCATAACACTGAACATTGGTGATAATATACAGCTACAACCCAGCTTGAAGTCATGCTGTGATACAGGTGGTGCCGCACAATCAATTGCTCAGTTCCATTGATATAGTTTTGCCAATTACGTTTGATATAAATCATATTGCTAGTCTCATTTCACCTTTTATACAACAGAGTTCCATGTTACTTATCCCATTTCACTTTCTTTGTCATATTCAGTATCTAGAGCATGTGCCTCTCTACTCATGTTTAAGTGGTGACCGGGTTGTTTAATTTTAGCAAATAGTTCTGTTTTCCCTGAGTGACATTGTATTCCAAATTTCTCCCCCAAACCTTCTTAGATTTATGTGACTCTCTTCTACAACAACAGCACAGTTCATTTTAATATGCTGCTCGTTGTTTACATGCTACTACAACTTTATTCACATTTGTATTATTCTTGACTGCAGATTTATAGTGTTTCGAGCAGCAATTTTCATGAAGAAAGCAACCTGCAAATGCATTCTTAAATGTTTCTCTGGTGAGAAGTTTTCTTTCAGCATTCTGCAGACTGGCTAATCTTTCAATGCACAGTGTAGCCTTTTGTCAAATTTGCAATATTCAGACTTTTTTTGAAGCTCTGTTGGGTATGCTGCAATGACTTTTTGTTTCCACGTATGAAATCTGAATTTTTCAGCAATCCATAATGGTTCTGATGCTAAATGCTCCTATATTATTTTATTTTACTAATATGTTCTGCAAGGTTGAATTGCAAGTGTTTTTCTGTGTAATAAATTATAGGCAGTCCTTGCTTAATGACTGGTCACTTAGTGACCAGACCTCCTCAGAGCTACTTATAACTTAGTTCTAGAGTTTCAATGGCCACAACTCCCCAGTGTTCATGATCACACTTTGGCAACTGGCTTATGTTTATGGCCATTTGTAACATCTGGTGGTCATGTGATCACAATTTTTGATGGCTTTTTTATGGTTTCTGGCATTTATTTCTGATTTCCAGCAAAAACGCCTTTTGAAGAAGGCAGGTTCATTTAATGACTACAGTGTTTGCTTAATGACCACAGCAAAAAGGGTCATAAAATAGGTGTGGTCTCATGGTGATCTGTTTAATGATCGCCATGATTACAACTATAATTCTGGGCTCAATTATGGTCATAGATTGTGGACTATTTGTATATATTTCTTCTTTTACAACAGCAATAAAGATGTATCTTTTTTTCAACATTTGCTTTAAAAAAGATTGTTCCGGTCTCACTTTTATATTATGGCTCTCAGAGATATGTACAGGCTTCAGAGGTGCAAAAAACTATATGTACACAAGAAACGCAAGGTAATTGAGTAACATTCAAGATCTTAGGTATGCCTAATCAATAATAGCAATATTGCAGTTCAATAGCAACATTGTAGATGTTTATAAACTGCCCAGAGTCACTTAGGTGATATGAGCAGTGTAGAAATTGGATGAATAGATAAAAATAGATAAAATATATAATCAATATAATACAATTATTATGTATTGCATCATATTGTATTGTATTGTATTGCTACATTTAGGTAGGGGGCATGGTGGCTAAGTGGTTAAAACATTGAGTTTGTCAACGGGAAGATCAACAATTTAAGACCCAAGCACCACGTGACTGGTGAACTCCTGCTCTTGCCCCAGATCCTGCCAGCCTAGCAATTCAAAACCATGCAAATGCAGTAGAATAATAGGTACCATTTTGGTGATAAGGTAACAGCATTTCATGCACCTTGGTGTATAGCCATGCTAGCCACATGACCTCTTAAGTTTTGTCTTTGGACAACACTGGCTCCCTTGGCTAGGAAATGGAGATAAGCACTGCCCCCTAGAATCAGACATGACCGGACATGGGAAACCTTTACCTTTTAACATAACATAACATAATATAATAATATAATAGAGGAGCATTGATAACTGAAAGTCTTCTGTAATAGAAGCTAGCTTGGAATGCCATGCATATGATTTGCAAATCTGTTTACAATGTGATACAAGCCAACAAAATAAATGAGTTAGAATTAAGATCTACCCAATGGCAGTTGTTCAAAGAATAGCCCCAGAGACTAGGCAAAAATATACATTTGCTATCTGGTTCAGAAATATGGCTAGTAATTGGGTCCACTTCTCTGTGGCAGAGAACATCCCACATGGTGAGAGGTATAATTCCATTCATAAATAATTCTATTCTTTTGCTAGTGGCTCAGTTTAACCCTGGGAACTAAATTCATTAGCAACATTTGAATTCAAGAAACATGCAACCTATGCCTGGTAAACTTAATAAGATCTATTTGAAAACACTCTGATATCAATTTAGTGAGCTGGGTCAGTGTCAGTACTAGTTCATTTTGAATGATTCCCCAGTGTGTTCTTCTATATGAAAATAATATTTTAGAACAAGTCAGAAGAAGAGAGCAGTGGAATACTCTTACTATCACATTCAAGCCATTCCCAAACTATAAGAATTGAATATGCTTTTAATTGGTGATTCATCATAGAAACTATGATAATAATCGGCCTAGGGACTTCATGTTTGCAGTAATGTAAGTTAATATGTTCTGTGAATATTCAATTTTTTTATCTGTAAATCAGAATCATCCATAGGAAAGTAAAGAAAAGAAAAGAAAGTCAGAATGGTCTTTTCAATCTGCATTATATATGCCAGTGTTTCTCAACCTGAGAAACTTTTAAGATGGGTGGACCTCAAGTTCCAGAATTCTTCACCTAGCAAAGAGTTCTGGGAATTGAAGCCCACCCATCTTAAAGTCACCAAGGTTGAGAAACACTGACATATGCAATACATATAAAAAAGGAGTGGGGCTTTGATTGCACAGTAACAGCCACACACAGTAACACAACACCCCCCCAGTAATTATGTGGCATCTACATTTGTTGGGGGTGGAGTGCATGAAGGAAGGCAATCTCATTGTACACATGTTGTACAATGATAATATAAGTTTCATTTCATTTCATTTCCCAGTAATTACCACGTCTATTTATTGGGTTGGATTGTTTATTTTAAGGAAAACCAAATGTCCCAGGGAAGATACAGGGCAAAACCTACAGCAAGACTATGTATCATTTAAAAACAGACCAATAGAAATAATTTTGAATTGAACTGTATTAATGTTTTATTATGTTTCAGGTGTGTGTGCTTGTCTGCTATAATTACTGATGGATTATGTGCCATTAAATCCTTGTCAGGTCCCAGCAACCACATAGATAAATTATCTCTCTGCTGGTTTGTCTTTAATCTGGTCCTTCTGGTCTTTCAACAGTGCACTCGTCACCATTGTAAGTGAGTTCATCCATCTTGCTGCTGGATGGATGCTTCTTCTCTCTTCTTTCACCTTTGCCAGCATTCTCTAAAGATCTGAGTTTTCACATAAAAGTGGCCAAAGTAGTATAATTTGAGTCTCAATGAATTATTATTTATTATTTGTATCTATGAGTTGTTTAATTTTTCATTATTCCATTCAAGTAAAAACAATTCTATTATTCAGCTGCTAAGAAAGGAATTTTGCTTCAATGTGTGGTCTAGAAATATGTTAAATGAATGAATGTCAGGAATCTTTTCCTCAGTTTGATTATGTTAGTGGCCTACCTTACATACAAGCACCCTGATTCAGTTTCCTTTTCCAAAGAAGGAAATACATTGACAATTACAGAGAATGTCCTCATCAGTTCTGTCAATGATGCAGTCAGATATACTGGGTTGCTTGTTGGCAATTTTTTTTAATACTTAGATATTCTTCAGGGGCTTAACTGAGTAGACATATGTCTGAATGATTAACTAACAAAGCAAATAGCATGAATATGGGAAAATACTATTTAACTGCACTAAAACAAAGATAGGATTTAGGAAGCTATTTAAAGTAATGAGGAATAGGGGTGAAGGACAAATTAGAAAGGATAGTTATACTGGATATAACAATAAAGGAGAATATTTACAGCTCAGGGTTGAAATGAGGGCTAATTAGGAGTGAACAGTTTGTTGCATACCACACTCCTTATTAACAGTGGTGTTGTTACTTAGTTTGGGTAGTGAAACATCTGCAAGAAAACAAGCAAGCTCAGAGAGAACCAAGGACCCCTCATACTGGATATAATGTTATTTGGTAGGATGTTGGCAGCAGTAAGTTGCTTTGCAAAACAGTACATAGGTTAAAGTTTCTAGCTTGCATAGAATAACATGAACAGAGAAAATGCAGAATGATTTTGACATATATTTTAAAAAAAGTTTCTGGAGTGCGTAAATGGGCTAAATAAAGAACATTCAGCAGAGAAGATAGAACAAAACATAATAGAGATTAAATGACTTGGATGAACTAAAGTGAAAAAATGCTGGCCTTTCAAAAATTTGCATGGGAATGGCTGGGATCTGTTGAGGACCAGAACTGAAAGAAATGCTGTAACTACTGGTGTCCAGAAAACAAATGATGAAAATAATTATTAAACGCTGTGAGAATGCAGAGAAGCAGCATGTAGACGGTGCAACTGCAGGATTCGAAAATTCATGCCTTTATGTTACTGGCATGGCCTCCATTTAATAAAAACATTGGTTCTACTAGCAAGGTAGTGATGACTTTTTCAAATCAATGTTAATCCAAACTATGTTTGTACCAATCTTCCCATCTTTCAGCATATTAGAATTTGATAAAGTGGCTTGTTTGAATTGGTGCCAATATTTCTTGTCCTGATGCTTTCCAGATGGCCTGGACCACTATGACTGGACATTTTGACAGCTTGCATACTTCTGGAAGATACTACCACTTTGAGGAGGACTTTCTTTTTCTTTTCACCATTCTCTTGGTTATTTTACCTTAATACATTTGGCGCAAAGTCATTGGCCAGGAGTTAAATGGGATAAATGTGTTCAACAACACACGAGATCTATCTAGATTGATGCCCAGCCTTTTCTTTTTCAATTTCCTAGCATATTTTGGTGGTCTGTGAACTCCTAGAACTAATTGCAGCTGATATAATGAGGAGGTTGAAACTTTTTAAATTAAGAGTACCAGGCAGGAAAGTTTAGCTGTGATTATTATGCTATTGAACAAATAATATTTTAGCACTACTGAGTGAGTTTCTAGTATTTTTAGTACCCATCACTTATAACCCCCAGAAACTATGGTGAATCGCTGGCTGGTTTCGCATGCTGAGTTTATTGTAGTCAAAATTCCTTTTCCTCCACAATGGAGAGATTTGGATTAGTTCCATTGCATTCTTTTCTTCCTATGTATTATATGACAGTTCAGCAAATTCAGGGGTGGGTGCTACTAGACAAAATATGGAACAGGCTATGGTACTGCATGAAATAAGAGCTATAATTGGTCATGCCATATACATGAGTATCAATATAGGGAGGTCGCAGCTAGTCACTTAAAATAGCAACAACAATAATGACATGTTTGCAGCTTATGGCATATGTGCAATGAGTGCAGCAATAGGTTTGCAAGTAGATTCCCCATATCTGTAAAATAAATATTTGCATAAATTCAGTAAATGCAATTGCTTAATTATTTGTTGATGAATTTCAATGGTGGTATCTTACTCATTTTTTCATTAACAGCTAAGATAATAAAAAAACAAGAGAGAAATATTAAAGCAGTTCAAACTTCTAATCAGTATGTATGCATTCTTTAGATAACTGAGAACCATCAAGAATAGAAGGCCCTTCTAACATTGCGTACAGTATATCCTGTTGTTTGCTGTTATCTAGGATTCTATGGCATCATTGAAAGCAGAACTTCAAATAAATAGGAAGGAAAAAGAATGAAGCAGACGATGAAGGAGAAACCAAGAGAATATTTCCGAAATATAATTCTAGGCTTTGAATGACCACTTATCAACTTTGAACATATGTTTCTTCTTGCATATCAAAATTAGAATCTGCCAGTATAAATCAGCAACCAACTGCTGCTGCTCTTTTCTTCAAACCCTGTAAACTATAGTCTGAACAAAGATTATTTTTATATAAAAACATCTGATTTGCAGTCCCATTTTATTAGCAAATTAACGTTTGTGTCAGCCAAAGGATGGATGAAGAGTGAACGAACTCTTAGTAGTAACTATAAAATAGGCTTGGAAATTTTTAATCCTAGCAGGTGGGAAGGTAGACATCAGGGATGGAGGTGGAGGGAGTATGTGAATCGTATGGCTATGTTCACAGTACACCAAGGCATGGTGTTTGTTGGTGTATGTTGGCTTAGTCTTGAAAGTTGGCAAAGAGAGGAAATGGTAAAGATTTGAAATTCTGATAATTTCACTAGTTACTATATTGGCAGGCATCTGTTAAGACCTCAAAGGGACATTGCTTCCAACTTCAGTCCCTCTACGTTCCAATCTAGGCAAAATGAAAAAAATATTCAGCACCATCTATATAACATGGTTAAAGGTAAAGGCAAAGGTTTCCCCTACCCAGTCAAATCCACACTTCAGGGGGCGGAGCCCATCTCTGTTTCTAAGCCAAGGAAGCCAGACGCTTCCATGGCCATGTAACCAGCATGACTATACATCGAGGTGCATGGAATGCTGTTACCTTCCCACCAAAGGGTAACCTATATATCTACTTGTATTTGCTAGATAGGCAGAAGCTGGGGTAAGTAAAAGAAGCTCACCCTGTCTTGTGATACTCTGGTCTCAAACCTAGGCTGTTAAGCTGTCAAGTTTTAACCACTGGGCCATTGTGCCCCTTACAAAATGTTTACTTACAAGTCAATTCTAGTGAATTGATTTATATTTATGAATATGATATTGCTGCCAATATCCTATTTCAGTGTGTTAAGTAAATTTTTGCATCTCAATGAAATTTAAGAGACTCAATAGAGCTTAATTTTGACTTAATGGGCTCCATTTGTTTGTGATAGCAGCAATTATTGTGAAAAGGAGATAAAACCTGCAGTTGCAAAGAAATAAAAGGCAATAAAATCCCATTCATTCTTTAGTACAATTAATGAAAAGGGAGCAAAGGTCTTTTGAAGGACAAATAGTGTGAAATAATGACCTCTTTTCTAGACTAAATTATCAAGTGGTAGTAAAGAACTAGTGTTACTTTAGATATTGCTGAACTGCAACTCCCAAGAGCCCTAGTGAGATTGTAAATCTGTGGGCATGTCAATGGCAAACTGAAAGCCTGCCCTGTGCTTGTCTAAGCCCTGTACTCAGAGTACTGAGCATGTACTCTGTGGTCAGCACATATAGTAGCTGGGAAACACCAGGGTTATAGGTTTTGATAGGAGGATAGAATTCATGCCAGGAGAAAGGAGTAGCCCACTGTTTCTGTACTATTGCTGACTGCCTCCTCTGTGTACGGATTTGGTGCTTTTCAGTTTAAGTGTCTTAGAAGGTTTCGTGTGAGTGAGAACAGGAGGATTTAGTGGGATGACATAAGCAGGAACATAAGATAGTGTTGTCAGTTTAAAAGGAAATATGTTAGCCGCTCCTTTGCAGATTTTTGGTTGTGATGGGAATCGTGCATCACTGTCAGCTAAGTGGCAGGATGCTTAATGGGCCAGAGTGATAAACTCAGCGCATCTATTGTGCTAGATGATAAAGTGCATTGTGAGCCTTTTCTCTCTAAGCAATGGCCAAGGGATTTACATGCCTGACTCCCATTAGCACTAATAGTAGCTTTCACACATAAATCCCACAATACATCGATTGCTATGTAAGAGTTCCACTCTCCAATGCTGGATAGAGATAAATGTATTCCCTGCATACTTAGGCATACTTTTCAGTTTGGTCCTACAGGAAGGCACTTTGCATTAAATATTTACAATCAGGGTTTTATTCTGCTCTAAAAGGCCACTTAACCGCTCATACTGCTTTGAAACAAAACCCTGAACATCAAAAGTTGGTGCAACTGATCTATATGTAGGTCATAAAGTAATTTTCCTACAATTGGCACATGGAATCCCTTGAAGGAAAGCATTGCGAATTGTAATGGACTGATCCTTCCACAGTCTGGAGGGCAGTCATATGGAAATGTACAATAAACCATGTTTTGTTTACATTTAAAAATGGAATTAATTGAATTAATTGACTTGAGAAGGTAGCAAGATAGCTGTAGAATAAGTGTTTATATTTTGGAATGAGGTAACATCCATGGCAATCATTTATTGGTACCAAACTATGCCTGCTGTAGCCCAACAAACCATCTGTTATTTGATGAAAAATGGTTTCAGGGTGTGAAATTTGCAATGTTCCCATCAGAAATCATGGAATTTTTGTTCTTTTCATTCATGCTAAATTTTCCATGTGGCGAACATGGCTGCCCTATGCAAATTTTTGTGCAAAACACTTTGTTGCCTGAAGGACAAGATTTCATTGGTCACAAAAGCTGACTGAACCACTTATTGAATATTGGCCTAACCAATATCCTGCAGTGTTCCTAAATATATCAGGCAAGCCTGAAAAGGGGTAGAGAGGGGTGGCAAATACACCCCCCTATTCATTACCCACTTCTCAGCATCTCTTAGTACAGTGATGGCCTTCGGGGCGCCACCTTGCTAGTCCTTCTTTTCTCTGTCGCTTTGAGCCGCATGCGCTTGGAGAGGCTGGAGAGCCCCGCTGTCTGCAATGCCCAACGTCGGGAGGCTGATGGGGAAGCGGACAGGGAGGAGGAGGCGCTGTCGCAGGACTCGCCCCCCTTTTTTCCTCCTCTACCCTGACCGCGAAG
>JANHFO010002431.1:0-11246 GCA_032468095.1 Pareas carinatus | reverse complement strand
CTGTTCAGTTTTTTGGAATGCAGTACTTGGAGCACCACTCAAATGCTTTGAGTGGAAAAAAAGCCTTTATGGAAATTTGGAGAATTAATAAAAGCAAAGCATTTATTATTATTAATTGGATACTTTCCCTCTGCTCATCTATCCCTTCCCACCCACTTTTATTTGTAAGGCAATTAAGCTGATAGAAAATTCTAATGTCTTGAGAATTGTCATATTTTCATCTTTATTAAAATCCCGAAATGATGAAGATACTATTTAATGAAAATTGAGGAGATTATCATTTATGAATTACTAGGAATAATAAGCTGGGTATCAAGGACTGATAAACTCTCTCCAGGTAGCTATCAAAGAGTTTTCATAAGAATGCACCATTTGTCTGTGTAAACACTTTTTTTAAAAAAAAACCCAGTTATATTAGTCTACAGGTTAGAGGGGGATAATAAAAGATTTTTCCCCCTTGTCATCTATGTGTCAAACACTATATCCATTTCCAAATATGTTTCCCAGCAAATAAGCAAACTAATATGAAAAAATAGCAGCTGAACAGTCTTTGGGCAGCATTGCAAATTCTTATCCAGATGTTTAGATGGCAAAATATGTGAACACCTTGCTGAAGCTAAGTGGGTTTGGTTCTGGTTACTGAAAGGTGGACAGTACTGTCAAATTCACTTTAGCTGAATTTCTCATTTTGTCAAAAACAAAGTCTGTGTCAGCAAATTACAAATTTGATAAATAAAATCCTTTGCACAAATATTTCTATCCTTTCTTATGTGCCTCTCTCTTAATTCGTTACATGTTTATAAACATTATTCCTAGCACATGCACTTTTTGTAAGCAAGTATTTCCCATCTGGAAGTACTTTTTCATGCATATTTCCACACCAGTTATTATTTGAGCAATGGCCCTTAAAAAGTGACTTACATCATCATGTGCATTCTGAATTGTCCTAGATCAAGGTTTCCACACTTTGCAATTTTAAGACTTCAACTCCCAGAATTCTTCAGCCAGCCATGCTACAAGTCTTAATATTGCCAAGTGTGAAGACCTACCCTAAATATTTAGGAAATCCTAGATCACCATATTAATCCAAATATTTGATAGACTGAACTGATAATTCTGGAGAAGGGAGCCACATAGGAACTTGTGTGCTGTGCTGAGTCTGTAGAAAAATGTGATAGCAAATGTAATAAAAATGAGAATAGATGTGTTGGCCATCTCAAAGCACTGTTAAAAGTATAACATAAATTCATATACTGAACTGCTAGTCATTAGAAATTAGTCTTACAATCCATGTGTGCAAGGCCCTATTCAAAGGAGTGAGGAAAAGAAGGTTTGGAGATATTTTGTTTTATTCATTTTAGTATTAGAAAAAGTATTAGACAAAACAAGTCCTTGGGCTAAGCCCTGGCTCTAACTAAGCTTCTCTATTGATACACACACTTGCAGGGATTTGCCTTGACATTCTTTCAGCACCTCTACACGGGCATTTTCACCAAAGCATACTAATTTGTGTATTATATTAAGTAATCATTAGTCTCAAAGTGTCTCCTGTTTCCGATTCACTCATAATTTCTTAGGAACACAACGGAATGGAGAGAGCATTCACAAGACATATGAGAAAAACCCACTGAGGATAAATGTACTAAATGCATTGAGTGGTGTATGAATATCCCACAACAGTAAAACAATTGCGAGGGGTGAGGAGATAGGAACTAATGCATACTGTATAAGGGGCAGCTTTATGTCCATGGAGATTTTCTTTTTTAAAAAATAAGGAGTGAAAAAAAATTAACATTAGTTCTGCAGCTCTTTGGACTCTACCAAAATCATCCATGAGGGTAAAAAAATGAGAATGGTGGCCATGATCACATAAAAATGAGCAGGATTTTGATCACATAGATGTAGCTGCCATCTTGATTTTTCACACACACATACACATACTCCTGAACTCTTCTTGGTTTAGATTGCTTGTGTATGGATCTTTATTCTTTTCTTTAGTGTCTGTTCAACTAGTTTGTCTGAGTTCAGCTACTTTGGACAGACACAGATAACAAGGGGAGAAACAAGATTTAGCCTTGGTCTTTCCTTAATGCCTTTTGAGGAAAGGAGTGGGGATGAGCAGAACACTAGTGCCATGATGTGGGCGGAACTAAGATTTTCTGATGGTTTTTTTGAGAAATTTAGGAGGAGACTTTTAAAAATCACTTATTTGGGTGCATTAAATCCCAAGTACAGTTATACAGTTAAAGAAAACTGTATGATATGCAGTTAAAAATATCCCCACTAAAAATCTACTTGGAGGATGACTTGGAAGCTGACTCTGTTCCATAGTTTGTCCCTGTTGAAGTCACTGTACTGGTTGCCATGAGGCTTCTGGGCTAAATGTTGGTTATTACTATAAAGCCAAGGTGTTGGAATCTATCAGGGCATGCCTTGCCAAGCATTATTCTATAAGCTGTCTGCTGAAGGTCCCACTCTCATGAGAGAAAAGGATGTGTATATCAGCAGACAGGCCTTTTTCTTAGAAGCCTCAACTCTCTTGTATATGGTATCCCCAGAGATGTGCATGACATCTTCCCAAGTCTCATTCTACAAGGCCCTAAAAACCATTTTACCCATACTTTAAGTGGTGAGTAACCATCCACATTGTTTGTTTTAATGCAGATTTGAAGTCCGTTGTTCTTTTTGTCTTTATGGATGGCTGAAGAAAAGTTATAAAATAAATAATCATGGTTTGGATGTAACTCCTGAATATATAAATAGCACACTGTCTCACATGAGGCATGACACTTGGTTTACCCTGATTACAGAATGGAGCATACTGTTCCATTTTTTTTCTGCCCTTCAGCCCAGACTAGTGCCATTGCAGGCAGTTGCAAGGCGACAAGTGAGACCTGAGGAGATTGAAAGTCTAGTCAACTTTGCAGGTATCCCTGTTTCAAAATATGTGGATGTGTTTAAAGTTAATTATGAAAGAAACATAATAATTAAAGAAATTGAAGAAAAGTAAAACTGACAGGCTTTGCTAGAATCTTTGTGTCTGGGAAAAAGTGATTGTCAATTTCTTTACTACACTAAGTATGCTGTTTTTTTCCTATCATGCAACTTCAAATGACTTTACAAAGCTGTCATTAATGGTAGACATTTAATAGTGCCAGCGTAGTTTTTGCTCCAATGATTTTAACATTTCTTCAAAATATTGCTTCCTGTATTAATAGTTTAATCAAAGCTTCAAAACTCAATTTTCCATTTGTTAACTTGAAAATTAAATGAGGGACATGGATTTAATCATGGACTTTACACCAAGACCACCAGATCTGCAATTAGTTATATTTCCAACAGCAAATGCTATTGTGTTTTTTTTTTGTTGGAAAATAAAAAACTTTAAAAAAAGGCTACATCACTCTGCTGAGCAGTCAAAACATACCTGGAGAGAAACCCACTATCTGTTGAAAAGCTCCTGAACAGTGCAACATTAGGAAAGGATTGCCTACAACTTAAATTAATAGCAACACTGTTGTGGAAAGTATTTGGTGGCTTGTTAACTCTTGACTATCTGTTGCTTTGCTCCTCTCAGTTGCAGAGGGAAACTTGCAGAGGAAAAAGTATATTTGTCTATAGAGGGAAGATGCATACTGACAGAAGAAACAAAGCATCGTATACCAATTAAATTTTATGTAACTATCTTAGGATGCAACAATTACCCCAAATCAGCCTGCTTTGACTAGCTTAGTGGAATAGTGGAATCAATTATCCAGTGAGATAGTGAGCTCCCCTTTGCTGAATATATTTTAGCAGACATCCATCTGTTGAGGGTTTTTTAATTGGCATTAATTTGGATTTCTGCACTTAGCACAGTTGGACTTTGTGGCCCAAGTGGCATCTTTCAGCTTGATATGTCTATGAGACTTTGCTACTGAAGTTGAGGGTCTTTTGCTAGACAGGAACAGATTTCATTAGCTGTCACTAAACTAGTGTCAGCTTAGCAATATTTAAAGGGTAAAGAATTATGTTGCTTTCAGCTTGATTGAGCTTCTTTGCATATTTGAGCTTCAGAGGCCATCACACTGTTGTTATTCCAAAGCAAAGTGTCTATAACACGCCATATTGAAAGGAGTATAGTCGATAGTACCTTTCCCTTGCTATTATTTAGCTTTTGTAATTCACCAATCACTCTCCTGTCAAATTTTAGAGTTCTCTCTTTCAGAGACAACCTTGGGACTATTTGCATTATCATTCCTGCTGGGATGATGGAAAATAAACTGAGATTATGTGTGTCAAACTGGACAAGAGTCATGACATTTTAAAACTTGTTTTCATTCTCTTCCAATGGGAAAGCAAGAGGTCTGAAAGTTGTGAGCTATAAAGTCTTGTGTTTGTTGCAGCCAGGTAGGAGTGTGGCATCTCTTGCCTAGTTAAACAACTAAATTGGTGCTTCCCCAACCTTTTCCTTCATTGTCGGAAGCTTATCAGAAAGTTCATATCTAAATGTCTTTAAACTCATTACTTTATTGCGACTGAGTAATGGGTTCATGTGTTACTATCCAAAGAAAAACCATGTTTACTCAATTTTAGTTAATACATCCAGGTTCAGGAACCACTGAACTAAACCGTGCACATTAACACGCAACCAATGGGCTGTCTTAAAAGGTTGATGTGCTGCATTTTAATTAAAGGAGTACAGGGTCAAAGATTGATGAATCCAGTATTGGTTACTTCATTGTGCTAAACATAAAATCAGATCTTGTCCCTCAGCAGCCCTCTTATATCTAATTTGCGGCTATAAAAAAGTGAGATCAATGGTCTCTTGAGGCTGTAATCAAGGGAAGTGGGCATCAACAGGCTATCTAAATGTCAAGCACTTAGTTATTTCCCTCACCTTATGAGGTTGTGGTATAGGATTCATATTTCTCTTGGAGATGAGTAGAAATTTTTTCTCATTCACACTGATTGAACAGCGAGATAATTATGGGTTTTTGCATATTGCATAGTATTAAGTCATTATTTGTTCATTTGTTTTTCAAATATATTTTATCAAACTTTTTAATGCAGTTAAATATAGAGAAGAAATACAAAGATAGAAAATAAGAAAAAACAAGAATAAATAAGAAGCCCTCACCATTCAACAACAACTATTACTACAAAATGTGCCCTGCAGTCTGGTTTAAAGGTTAGCAGAGAAATAACATAGGAGAAAGTGAAAAACACCTCTTTTTTAGTCACAAATTTGTATTAGTTTATCAAATATAAAATACAGAAATGCCAAGAAAAATGAAAATAATGGAAAAGTAGCGAAGGAACAAGTATAATGGAAAGGGGAAAGAAAAAAACCATTGACTTCTGACTCTTTTTGGTGTAGTAGTATAAGGCAATAACATACAACCTAAACTTTTTACTTTTACATAATAATACAGTATATACTGGTCAGTTCTATAGCAACAAACCTATGTAATAAGCAAAACCCAAAAATCAAAATTTCATTATTTTCCCACCTCAGGCACAAAGTCCAGAAGCAGTTTCCAAGTAGAAACAAAATTGATTGTATTTTTTTCTTTAATCAAAGCAGTCAATTTACCTATCTCTGTTAGCGCCTTCAACTTTCCCAGCTGTTTGTCTATTGAAGTATTCTTCAAAGTATCCTCCTATTTTTGTGCATAGTCTTGCTGCTCTGAAAAACACCTCTTTTGAAGTGGAACAGGAAAAGACAATTGTAAGATGCTCTCAGCAGGGAAGTGCCATCAGTCATTCAAGGACCTTTGATGCAGCTTTTGTAGTGTACCATGTTCCTGGTTAAAAGGTGAGGCAAAAAACCCCAACAACTCTTAGTGAAAAGACAGGAGGTTGTTTCTTGACACCATCCTTTTAAGTGTTTTATGGCCTTTATTTTACCATAATAGAATGGCAAAATACATGTTGTAATGGCATGGCAGGGTAGGAGAGGTTCTGATACATATTAGCCATTGTTGTGTAGTTGTTAAGGCATTGGATGAGGAACAGGGTGATCCAGATTCAAGTCTAGTCTTACCTTTGGAATCACAGGATGGTCGTGAGGATACAATGGAAGAAAGAGTGATACGCAAGAAAATAAGCAGTTATAAATGCTAACTAATACCAAGAGGTGGATATCCTTGTGAGGGCATCATTTTTAGACTTGCAATTGGTGTTTCTTCCCTGTAGCTTATACCAGTCATATGCTGATAAAGAACCTTTGTTTTCTTTAAAGAAACTGATGCCTCAATAAAATAAAACTTTGAAGGTGTATGTGTGGTTAAATCTGCTTTTTGAATGAGAACAGTTTGAGGCTCTAAACACATTTATGCAATATTGGGAAAAGTTTTCTCTTTCAAAGGTGCTTCTACTTAAATTTTAGTGCCCAATAAACAACCTGACCTGCAGCTCAGTTCTTTAATGCAGCAGATGGAAGTCATTCCAAATGTCAGTCGTCTGAAATTTGTAGCTGTGATAGCCAAAAATGGTTCCCTTTTTACTAAGCCTCTTCCTTTAGAAGCTGGAGAAGAGCAAGCAATTGAGGCAAGGCTCACAAACGTTGCGAATGAATGAGTTTTAGGATCAGATGCCCTGTGACTGATGAGTGATTCTGAGCCATCATATAAAGGATGAATGGACTAATGAAGAAAGAGTCCAGTTCAGATCTAAAGGGTGTGCTGGCGATTAAAAAAGTGGCAGCAGTATCAGAAGACAGGATAGCAAACAGTCCTCTTTCCTTCTACTCCATGCTGCACTCACAGCTGAATTAGCTTCTTCCTTCCCTCTCAGAGTGGCCATATGTGTTCACAATACTTTCCAGAATATAGAAGTATTGATCCATTGCATAGTGGAAGCATTGTAGCTTTGTATGATATAATACGTTTTGATCCATAATCACTCAGTCCAGTTAAATTACATGAGATTTAATGGTCTCTTGCCCACAAAAATTAACCTGATATAGTTCATGAGAGTATAGCAATGACTATAATAATCTATGATACTCAGAATGATGACTGATGCACATGACCACCGAAGTGTCTTTGGACAATGCTGGCTCCCTTGGCTAAGAAACGGAGATGACCACCATGCCCTGGAGTTGACTGGACAGGGGAAGCTTTATTTTTTTTCACTTTAAAGACACTGAGAGCAAAAAAGATAGAGCAAGAGAGTGAAAAAAACCCCTCTTATTTTTTTCACTTCCAGGATGTGGTTTCTAAAGATGTTGTGCTCCTTTTGGCATGGGAAGTTCTTTCAGTTCCCACATAAGCAAGCTGAGGTGGTTGATGGCCAACCCTGCTTTTCAAGCATACCAAAATGTGGCACAAAGGACAATAATTGTCTAGTCATTAGCCGTTACTAATAATCCCTCACAGCTGCTAAATTCAATGGCTTTCTGGCAAACCGAGCTCCTGGGCAAAGATTCAATCAGAGTTTTGCATGCCAAGGGGAAGGTCAGCATTGACCAATGCAGACCAAGTGATGTATGCTGATGCATATATCAATGTAATATTAAATGGAATTGCATACTCATCATGAAAGAGAAGCACAGATCTACAATGGAGACCTTCTACTTGCTGAAGAACAAAAATGAAGCATAAGTATGTTAGGGAGAGTCTAACTATTTTTCAAGAGTAGACTAAAAATTTATGAGGAAAAAAGAGGGTTCACTTTTAGATGGTTGAATGTGGGCTGATTTAACACAAGCCACAAAACAGTAAATTGGATAGGAAAAGAAAACCATGAAGAAATGAAACAGAAGGCCATAGTATCTGGCTGGTCAGAGCAATAAGCACCCAATTGTGCAATCTTTCATTGAAGTTTTTATTTTTTTAGCACGTTTCTGATCTTTTGTTTCACCTCCATCCCATGTACGGTAAATGTCATTTTAGGACATCTCATTGTAAACAATTGAAGATGCAGTCATGCCTATGAGAGGGATCTGTGTGTCCTAGTGGGCCACTGCTTAAGTATGAGCAGCTGCAGCTTTCAAAAAAAGCTAATGCAGTCCTAGACTGCATCAACAGAGGAATAGCATCAAGATCATGGAAAATGATACCACTCTATACTGTAGTGGTGAGACTGGGTGGTAAGGCAGGAATAATCTCTTCAGGTATGATGGAATTACATAGAGAAGGAAATGGGACTAGAATTTGGCTTTCATCTTGTTTCTGAAGTCCTGGGAGGGATTCTTTATTTCTGGTTTGCCACAATAATATATTTTAAAACAAAAATTGTAGTTCTAATCATCTACAGGTCATAAGAGAGGGAGAAATATATTATATATGACTATCTCTTTTCTCAGAGCAACAATGAAACTGATATCTGAGGTAATTGGGAATAATAAAAAAAGAAACAGTATATATTTGCTGTTGCTTTCAGCTTTTATTGTATTAGGGTAATTGCCCTGACTGGAAAACAGCAAGAGTCACCCAGTGTCCCATCTTGAGAAACCCTGCGCAGGAAATAGTGGCATCCGGAATGCCAAGGTACCCTGAGATATTATCTTTCTATCTGGCTTTATTTTTTCTAAATTCTTTTAAGAAAAAATTAAAACCTGGGAGTGAGGGAGTTGGAAGGCTGTAGAGCATCATGTTGCATCTACTTTTCTTAGGAAATAGAAAATATATGTGGTTGCAATTTAGGTGTTTATGTGTGCTTGCCTATGTAAAAATGGTAGATATGATTTGTGTGAAGCTTTCTGGGTGGCCAGAGATCTGCATTCACATTGTATCTGTACAAATCTGTTGTTAGTGGTGGCTTAAATTAAATGTTATAAGATGTACACAAAAGTTGCTATGCACAGTGACTTTTCTTTTAACTTCCAATTGTGACAGGCTGCGGACCTGTCATTCCCCTGGGGTGGGATGGGGAGGCTGTTGTCTTTCTTCCTTCTGTGAGCTGATTCATTCCGAAATGCCACGGTCATGCCGACTGTTAGCTGCCTGTGGAAAACCAAGCAAAGGAGGTCCTTCATTCAAACCACCTAAGACACTCCTGACTGGTGGGGATTCAGCAAGGGGGAGTGGAGGTGCGTGGTTGGAATGCAGGGTGCTGGGTCTCAGGTAGTCAGACCTCATTTTGCTCTTGCTATCTGCATCTCCACAGTAAAGGCTATTCTCTGTTCAACTTAAAAGGCTTCCAGAGTTTTCTTTCCTGGGTGGGGGAGGGGGGAGATGATGAAGCAGGTCCTTACAAATTGTTTTCTAAGAAAAAAAGGAACATTCACCAGAAGTATGGAGATTGTACATCATATAGGACCAAAAGGCATACTGGTACACCCCCTGCTTTGTCCAAGAGTGCCTCATCCCTCTTGTTAAGTCTCTTCCTGATCTCTTTCATTTGAACCTAAGGAGACCATCAGAAGGCAGACCCAGATACAGCAAGGACTTTGACTACAGGTCAAGGAGGGACATATTTACTTTTATGTGTGTGAATCAATCAATCCCTGACTGGCCACACAGGCTGTTAACAGAGAGCCCCGTGGGTAAGATCTGCAAGTGTGTTTCATTTTAAACAGCCTTCCTGATCTCAGAAGAAGGCCTGATGAGAGTTGGAATATTATTGGAATATTGCTCTTTTTATTTTTGCTGCCCTCGCATTGATGAACTCTTTTCTCTTTCTTTGCTCCTCTTTAATTTCTTTTTTGACAGGTTATCTTATTTAGAAGTGGAGAGACAGTGAAATTATGATTGTGCCACTGAGCTAGATGAGTTTGGGATCAATGCACTCAGCACATGTGCTGACCACTTCACAGGGTTGGCCAGAATGGAGTCCTGTTGCCTCTCCTCTCATCACCTGCCAAATGGTCTGGGATTAAACCTTTCTTTGGTTGGCCATACCCATCTTGCAGGCTTTAGTCCATTACTTTAATGGCAGTTATTCATCAGTAATGAACCATGCAGTTAACTTGCTGCAGAGATAGCATGGCTAATTGAAGATGTGGCAAGAGGTTCTTTTAATATTATGATTTTTCCTCCATTTGCTTTCAGTTCTGCTCTTCAGCCAAATCCTATCAGTGTTTTAATTACCTTAGAGAACAATAACTTCATAAAGGTGCCAGCTTTTTTTCTGAAGTGGTTTGCCTTCAGATGAGATATATTTCAAGCTTCAAGTCTCTTAAGGCAGCTAAGAGAGAACAAGGAATGCAGACAGCAAATTCTCCCTACCTGCAGATTATCCTCACATAATGATTTTTAAAAAATAAAAAACCTCCCATAACCACACATTTTGGTCAATTCTCTATTTTTTCTCTATTTATCTATATTTTTGATTATAGAAAGGTTGTCCCAAATAATAATCTGCTCTCCATCTTGCTGAATTTATAAAAATCATCAAGGCAAATGAATAAATGAAGATAATGAATTTGAATACTAAAGGTAAAGGAAGAAAGAAGAGTAAGCAAAATAATTTCCTCATTGGTTGCCCCAGATAAATTCTCATTCACAGTCTAAGAATCTCTATCAAAATTGGATGAAAAATAACAGAGGAAAATATAATGATCAATTCATGGTTTTTATATTTGCAAGAAACAGTTGAAAGAGATGGATATGCTTAATATGGAGAAGAAAAGATTAAAAGCTGAGGACATTTTTTCTCCCAAACACCTAAGAGATTTTTAAAGAGACGTTGCAGCAGAGAAGAAGCAATAGGTGAAATTGTACACACACACACACACACACAAACACACACACACACACACACAGATATAGCCCTCAGATTCCCTTTCTGATGCAGATGTGTATTTCAGAAATATGAAATATAAATAAACTTAAATAGAAACATTTTATCATTGGTTATATTTATATTCCACTATTTTTTGGAGAACTAAGGATAGGTTACATATTTTCCTCTTTTCCCGATAACAACAATAACACAATGAGTTAGATTAGGCAGAGAGAGAAAGAGAGAGACCCAAAATTATGTAGTTTCGGGATACACCATGTTGAATCCGGAGATCGAGGTTTGGTAGGAACAAGGCAGAGGCATGTTCAGGCTAATATCTTTATTAGCAATGGTGGCTACCAGTAAAGAACACACGTGGTCGGGCAGGCTGCCCCCTATATATCATGTGGAGGTGGGCAGCCTGCCAATCAGAGTGCTGGGCATTCCTGCGCTTGGGAATGCCTGCCCAATAGTAATAATAATAATTTTATTTATACCCCACCCTTCTCCCGAAGGACTCAGGGTGGCTGACAGGCCAGACAGTACACAGTACACAGTACATAGTACAACAAAGAACAATAAAACCACATTAAAAA
>JANHFO010002430.1:0-12653 GCA_032468095.1 Pareas carinatus | reverse complement strand
GGGAGGGAGAGACGGGGAGGGAGAGACGGAGAGAAAGGGAGGGAAGGAGACGGAATGAGAGGGAGTGAAAGAAAGAGAGGAAGATGGGGGAGGGGAGAGAAAGAGGGAGGGAGACAGCGAAAGAGGGAGGGAAGGAGAGAGAAAGGGAGGGAGACAGAATGAGAAGGAGGGAGAGAAAGGGAGGGAGAGGGAGAAGGAGACAGGAGGGAGAGGGAGGAAGGGAGAGAAAGAAAGACGGAGGGAAAGAGGGAGTGAGAGAGAAAGAAGGAGAGAGGGAGAGACGGGGAGGGAAAGAAAAGGAGAGCGAGAGAGAAAAATATATATATTTTATTATTTTATTTTTAAGTCAAAAGAAGGAATCAGACTGGAGCAGGAAGGGACCTCGGAGGTCTTATAGTCCAACCCCCCGCTCAGGCAGGAGTCCCTCCTCTACCATCTCAGACAGATAGCGGTCCAGTCTCTTCTTGCACTCGCCTTTTCTTTTTTAATGGGCTCATCCCAACTTTTAACAGACCCGGCCTGCCCCGTCGCGAAGCGTCTCGAGCGTCGAGGCCACCTCCGCTTCCCAAATTCACCCCAATTTTGGGTGTCCTCAATTTAATGACAATTTGTTCAGCGACGGCTCAAAGTTAGAACGGCAGCGGAAAAGGTACCGGCTGGTGTTTTCCACCTGTATGTATGAATCTCCACGGTCCCATGATCAAAAGTGAGACGCTTGGCAACACTCATATTTATGACGGTCGCAACATCCCGGGACTCACAGAATCCCCTTTCGCGACCTTCCGACTGGCAAAGTCAACCGGGGGGGGGGCAGGGGCGGAATCCCAATTCGCTTCACAACCGGGTGGCTAACAGATCCCCTGCGGAGATTCGCTTAACAACGGAGGCGAGAAAGCTGGCAAAATGGGGGGCAAATCTCACCTCACAAATGTCTCGCTTAACGACAGAAAGTTTGATCTCCTTTGTGGTCGTAACGTCGGGGGCTACCTGTGGTTTGGGATGTCATGCCGGGTGGTGTCTCCCGCCTCCCAAGGACCCCTTCGATAACCACATATCATCCCATCCCAACTGTCAGGGGAAAAAGAGTAATAATCCCCCGGCTTAAAAACTGTCACGCTCACCATAAATGTGACGTTCACGCCCGTTCGCACAGCGGGCCCGGAGCTCTCGAGGATGTCCGGCGTCATAAGCGGGGTGGAAGAGAGGGCGCTGCCGTCTTGGAGCCACTCGCTGTAGCGCAAGTTGGACATTTTCAGGCGCTTGGCAGGATCCACCGTGAGAAGACCTGGCCCAAAGACGGGGAGACGAGATTTAACCGTGAAAAAAACCACACGCGCCCTTTTATTTTTCTTTATTTTTCTTTTTTCCAATTCTTTTTTTTTATTGTAAATATTTTCGCACCGGCGTATAAATTTCTTTCATTGATACACAGAATTATCTTACCGCTATGAACTACATCAGGCGTGTTAAACCATCCTTCGCTTATACTCTGCCAAGTTTCTATTTCTTCTTTCTTCTATTTCCTTATTTACATTTGTTTCTTTTTTTCTTCCTGTTTCCCCTCTTCCCTTCCTTCCTTCCCCTTTCTTTCCTTTCTCTCTTTCCTCTTCTCCCTCTCTACCTCTTCTCTTATTTTCCTCTTCCCTCTCTACTTCCCTTCCCCTTTCTACCCTTTACACATCTTCTCTTGTTCTTCTCTTCCTTTCTTCCTTCTCTTCCTTCCCCTTTCTACCTCTTTCTCCTTCACTTCCTCCCTCTTTCCCTTCTCCTTTTCTCTTCCAACTCCTGCCTCTCTCTCTTTTGTAATCCGACTTGCTCTCTCTCTTTCTCTTTTCTATTTCCTCTCCATTCTTTTTCTGCTTTTTCCATCCTTCCATCCGTATCTTTTCTTTGCATCTTCTTCCCTTTCTCACCCTCCCCCTTTTAAAATTCTTGCAAATTCTCAGTCTATACCAATGTTAGGTGTTTTCGTTTCTTTCTAATTCCTCCTTTCTCTTTTCGTTCCCCTTTCTCCCTACCTCTTTCTCCTTCACTTCTTCCCTCTTTCCCTTCTCCTCCTATCTTCCCAGTCCTCCCCTCTCTTTTTGTAATCCTACTCGCTCTCTTTCTCCTTTCTATTTCCTCTCCTCCTTTCCTCCTCTCCTTCTTCCATCCTTCTTCCTTCCTTGTCTTTTTTGTGTGTCTTCTTTCCTTTCCAACCCTCCTTAAAATTCTTGGGAGGTTCCCCCCCCCCACTCCCACGCCCAACGCATCCCCGTTGCTGTCCATTCTCCTCGCTCCCCCCCCGCCGCCAATCACCTCGAACCAGCTCCTTCGCCTCTTCAGACACGTTTCTCCACGCTTCGCTCTCCAGGGAGAATTGCCCTTCTCTGATTTTGTGCATGATGTCGGCGGCGTGGCTGGCCGCGCATCCTTCCTGGCTACTGTGGAAGGGGACCTGGCCAGACAGCATGGTGTACTGGAAGGAGGAAGTAAGAGAAGTGAGCCGAAGGGGGCCCAGCGACCACGTCCCGTCTCCCCCGTGTGGCTTGGAGCCTGGCCTACCTTGAAGGAAGGAACGGCCAGACAATTAAATAGGGAGATCTCTCCTGCTTTGAGCGTCGAGGTCCTGAACCCCTGGCTCCCCTGAATAACACCCCCCCACACACACAAAACCATTAAAAAATACATGGGGTCCTTGGCGCTCTCTAAACCTGGTTCTTTTCTTGAAGACATTGCATGACCGAACTAGGCAATATTATCAGCGCGAGAAAGGAGTGGAGGAGAAGGAGGAAGAGGTCCTTATTGCTCTCTGTGCTTGGTAGTTTTCTTGCAGACGTTTCGTGACCCAGCTAGCTAACATCATCAGTGCTAGAAGGAAGTAGGGATTGCAGAGTGGAGGAGGAGGAGAATGGGAGAAGGAGGAGGAGGAGGATTGTGGGGTCCTCGGTGGTCTGGGAGCTTGGTGGTTTCCTTAATTTAATTAATTTAATTTAATTTATATACCGTCCTCCCGAAGGACCCCAGGGCGGTATATAATTTATAGATATTTCATTACCAACTAGGTAACATCATCAGTCTCAGAAGGAGGAGGGATATGCAGAGGAGGAGGTGGGGAGGGGAGGAGGAGGGCTGTGAAGTTCTGGATGCTTTCTGAGTTCGGTTGTTGCCTTGGAGACCGTTTCTCTGGGTACCATCCTCAACGCCAAAAGACGATGAAAGCAAACCCCACTCTCTTCTAGAGCTGACGACGCTACTGAGTAGGGTAGCGAAACGTCTGCAAGAAAAGCCACCAAGCTCAGAGAGCACCGAGGACACACATGCACCCCTCCCAAAACAGCTACAAATATTCTCCTCCATTAATTGCAAAAATCCAAATTTGTCTAACAAGCTCCAAATCTTGCACAAGATATCACCCCGCCTCCGGTTCTCCCGACAGCAGAAGCCACCTAAGCTGTTCAGAGGTTCTTCATATCTAATTATTAAAATCTTCGTTCTTCCTTTTCCACCCCTCCCTCCCCAAACCACCCATTTGTATCTATAGTTACAAGCCGCTCTGAATTTTAACTAGGAAATCAAAGGACACGTACAACCGCAAAGTAAAATGCTGCACACACACACACACACACATCACAACCGAGACGATCCAGGAGCCATCCAACTCTGCTGGACTTCATTTCCCACGATCCCCCTCTCCCGCCCTCCCAGCCAACATGGCGAGGCCTTGCTGGCTGGGGGAAAGATGACTTTTGAACGCCCAATAGTTCTGGATTGCAAAAAAGGCCCAAAGCCGATGCTTTATACCTATACAGGTGGTCCTCGACTTACAACCGCAATGGAGCTCAGAATGTACATTGCTAAATGAGACATTTTTAGAATTGGAATTAGAATTAGGATTGGAATTAGAATTTTAGAATTAGAATTTTAGAATTAGAATTTTAGAATCAGAATTTTAGAATCAGAATTTTAGAATCAGAATTTTAGAATCAGAATTTTAGAACCAGAATTTTAGAATCAGAATTTTAGAATTAGAATTTTAGAATTAGAATTAATTGGCCAAGTGTGTCTGGACCAACAAGGAATTTGTCTCCATTGTACACGCTCTATACTTACATACAGGCTATAATCGACAAACTGTGATTACAAACATAAGGCTATAATTGACAATGATTACAATCCAAAGATACCTTCATTATCATAAAGTATCATGTGGAGAAATACCAGTCCCAAAATGGGCCGTCCCTAAACCGCCGCGGACAGCTGGCTGTAGCTAGACGGACAGCGGCTAGATGCTGCCCCCCTAGTGGCTACATCGGGTCGTCGTCGTCGAATCGGGCTAGACCCAATTGACAAACGGTAGGTTTTGTCGACTCCGCTTGCCACTTTTGTCAAAGTAAACCACTCCAGTTGTTAAATTAGTCACACGGTCGTGAATCTGGCTCCCCGCTGCCTTTACTCTGCTTGTCGATAGGTCCCAAAAGAGGACCGCGCGAACCCCGGTGCACTGTGACCGCCATAAATATGAACCAGTTGTCAAGCATCGAAATGTAAGTCACGTGACCAGGGGGATGCCGCCACGGTCGTCAAGTGTGAAAAACGGTCCCAGGGCCCTTCTTTTGGTGCCGCTGTGACTCCAAACGGTCATTAAACAAACAGTTGTAAGTGAAGGACTACCCGTATCGTATACTGTACACAAACTGTTCCCTCCACATCCCTTTTCACCTCGACTTACCAAAATCACCCCCAGGCTCCAGAGATCGCACGACTCGTCGTAGCCTCCATCCTGCAAAAGTTCGGGGGCCGCGTACTGGAGGGTGAAGCAGGGGGTCTGCATGGGCTGGGAGTTCTGAGGGCAGAGGCGGGCAAAGCCGAAGTCGATCACCTTCACGGGGGCGCCCTCCGACTCGTCCGCGTGGAGAATATTCTAGAAGTAGAGTCACGAAAAAGGACATCTTGTTCATCCCTGAGGACAGAATCGAGGAAACTACGTTTTTGTAGACTTTTATGTGGGCCTAACATGGTTTGTTGCAAGCTTTGATCTCTTTAACCGGAGCTGTTTCCCTGGGGAAACCCAACCTCCCCTTTTTTCCTCATTGATACCTCCGGCTTGAGGTCCCGATGCACCACTCCCGAGTCGTGCATGAAGCTGACGGCGGACACCAGGCTGCGCATGATCTGGCTGGCTTCCGACTCGCTGAAGTGTTGCTTCTTCTTGATCCGATCCAGGAGCTCCCCGCCCTGCAGCAGTTCCATCACCAGGTACGTGTGATACTACGCAGGAGGGACAAAAGACACCATCTGCAAGTGGGGCCTCGGTACTCCACCTGCTTTGAAACTCATCGGATTTGGTACTCGAGGTTATTTACACAGAGAAAATAAATTTTATTTTGCCCTGGTACTCAGCGTTTGTTTGATACCCGACGCCCAGGCTATAATTTGGTACTCGACTCATTGAGACCCGTAAATTCTTTGCCCTGGTACTCATCCTTTGTTCAGTACTCAACCCCCAAGCTAGAATTTGGTACTCGATGCATTTAGACGTGGACATTTTTCGCCCCGGTACCCTTTGTTTGTTTGATACTCAACACCCAAGCTAGAACTTGTCAGTGTCGGCTGCCTTGTAACTCACTACATTATTTCTCACGGGAAAAATCGGGTGCTTATTTTTTTTGGCACTTCCTGGAGCAAACTAATGATGAGTACCGAGGTACCATACGTCGATCTGATAAATTTATGATGAACCGTATACTACTGCCGTGTTTCCCTGAAAATAAGACCGGGTCTTGTATTAATTTTTGCTCCAAAAGACGCACTAGGACTTATTTTCCGGTTCGGTCTCATTTTTGAAAAAAATACGGTACTCGATGTGTCCATCTGGCTGAGGATCTTAACTGGCCCCCAATAATCCTTAACCAGGCTGGGTTTCTCGAGACACTTCCTCTCCGAGGACGGGGATCCTCACCTGGTCGTGATGGACATCATGAAGCCTGACGATGTTTGGGTGGGTTTCGCAGATCTGCAACGCCGCCACCTCCCGCTGGGTGTTCACTTCCATCCTGAACCGAGGGGGAAAAGCAGGGAAAAAATCCCATCACCGCCAATTCCGTGGCTCTAAAGAGCGACGAGAATAATTATGGATCCCTCACACCCTGGACTTAATCCATTTCAGCTTCTCCCCTCCGGATGCCACTCCAGGGCTTGGGCAAACCAAAACAGCTAGACACAAGGACAGCTTAATAACTAACTTCCACAAGACGGAGGAGGCTGTTTTGTGACAGGATGATTATACTTTATAGCATGATGACATGATGAATGTACTAAATGATTGTGATTTGTCGACTGCAGCTTCTATGTACTTGACAAGATGAATGTAATTTATGACTGGGAATGTATCCTATGCTTATCTGTACTCGACAAGATGAATGTACTTTAGGATTATGAATGTATCTGATGATTGTAATCACAGTTTGTTTATTGTATGTAGGTAGGTATAAGAGTTCATACACCGGAGACAAATCCCTTGTGTGTCCGGACACACTCGGCAAAATAAATTCTGAGTCTGATTTGGATTCTTTTCGCCCCGTTTCCCTTGCCTTCGCAACTCAGCCCATCATTCATTCCTCCCTCCATTTTCCGCACAGCGTCAGTTTTAACCTCGCGACAACCTCTTAAGGTAGCCTACATATCGCCGCTCAACTGACTTTCGCGAGCCGAGGGGAGAATTCTCAATTGGAGGGGTTTGAACACAAACGCCAGGAGCGAAAAAGTTTTTCTCGGCCTTCCCACGCCCCGCGTCGTGTTCTCACTGACGCGGGGGAGGAAGAGGATTGAAAATGGATTTTTCCTCGCTCGTCTGATATTAATAGCCCAAGCCACCCACTTAAATCTGGCTGAAGATTTTACCAAGTCCCCTGACAGTACAGAAGGATTTCAGCTGTTGCCGGCTTGAATGTGAAAAACCGTCAACTTTCCAATTAAAGGGCCTTTATCCCTTTAAAAGGCGGAGCGTTAGAAGGCGTTTCTGATTGGCTGCTTCCATCGCTCTCTCCTGATTGGCTCAGGTCGCAGATATAAATGCCCCTGCTCACAGCTTCCCGGAGACATTTTGTGTGCTGCATTCAAGAGGGAGTTTCTGGGCCAGAAATCCGGGATTGACTCATCGTAAAAAGAACCCAAAATAATAATAATGAAATGAAAATTAAAATAATAAATGGAATAAGATGAGATGAAGCAAATAATAAATCTAAATAAAATAAAAAATAAAACAATAAATAAATAAAAATAACAAAATATAAACAACATAGCAAAACATAAATAAAACAATGAAAATAATAAAATATAAAAAAACCAAAAATAAATAAAATATAAAATATAAATAAAATACAATGAAAATAATAAAATATAAAAAACAAAAATAAATAAAAATAATAATATAAATATAAATAAAGCAATAAAAAAAATTAAAAATGGTAAATAAAACACAATAAAAACAACAATAAATAAATAATAAAAATAATATATAAAATAATAAATAAATAACATGTAAATAACACAAAATATAAATCAAATACAATACAGTAAAAATGGCAAAATATAAATAACATAAAATATAGATCAAATACAATACAATAAAAATAATAAAAATATAATAAAAATTTCTGGCTGCGGGCGACTCACTGAGGAGCAAAAAATCCCTGTGGAGAAAGGAAACAAATCAAAAATGGCTACCTTTTGCTGATGATTTTGACGGCAAATTCCATCCCGTTCTGCCGATGTCGGCAGCGGCGGCAGACAGAGAAGCTTCCCTCCCCCAGGGGGGGCTCGACCAAATCCATCTCGTATTTTTGGAAGAAAGAAGAATCCTGAGAGGAAGAAAAAGAGGGAGCGGGCAAGCGAGAATCGTGATTCCAGCTCTTCGCCTGACAAATATAATCGCATTTAATCGATAAGTTAGTAACCCGGTTGTGAAGCGAATCCAGCTTCCCCATTAACTTGGTTTGTCAGAAGGTCGCCAAAGCGGATGACAGGACCCCGGGACGCCGCGACCGTCATCAATATGAGACGGTTGCCAGGTGTCTCATCTAGATCGCTTGATCATGGGGGATGTCCCAGAGGCCTTAACTGTAAAAAACAGTCCGACGTCCATTTTTTTTCCCAGTGCCGCTGTAACTTTGAACGGTCGCTAAACGAGCTGTTGACTACCTGTAGACACAGCAACCGTCCACATGTTGCCTCGCTCTCCTACGGCTCCCGCTTCTCCTTCGGAGGAGAACCACCCCCCCTTACCTTCATCATGGCACTGCGCGCCACTGCAGAACATCCGGGACGCTCCCCGTCCAGGGCCGCCTCCAGGACGTCAGCCGTCACAGCATTGCGGTTGAAGAGGATCGACGGGGCGATGAAGGAATATCCCTTTTTGGGGGGGAAAGGGGGAAGAGGAGAATAAAAAAACCAACACCAGACATTGTATTGAAAACCTGGAGTTAAAAAGCCCCCCAAAAATAATAATATAAAATTCTAGTCCTCAAAAGACGAGAAAAACTCTTTTATTCTGCTCCACCGTCTTGGCAGATGAGGAAGTTTGTGCAAGACACTTCCTGAAACGATTTCGATCGGGAAAGCTTCTGAAAGAAGCTTCGTCCAGTTTCAAAGCATATAAACTACATATATATATATATTTTTTTTTCTGGCCTTTTTCGACAACTCTGGGAAGGATCTTTTCAAAATCTCTCCGATCTCTTCCCTTCGCAGCTTTGTTTCATTTCATTGCTCCTTCTGGCTCCTTGCCCAGGAAGTCGGAGTGTGTAATAAGAGTAATCCAAAGCAGCGGAGTGACAATTTTGACCGATTCATTTTATTTATTTGATTACCTTAAACTACACTTCCCCGGCTGCCTGCTCTGGGAGTGAGGTCTGGGACTAATTAGCCTGACATTTTTCCTACTCTTCGGGTTCATTTTGCCATGATGATTGCCAGGATGAAAGCACTATCAACTTATTACTGCAAATATTCAAATCTTTTCACAAACAAATTTGCTTGCAACGAATCCCTTCCAATGTTACCTCAAGTTACGACTCACGACCCGGTTACAGGTGCAACGACTCACTCAATTTTGTGACGCTTTTTGGGGCTGTTAAGTGAACAACGGCGGTCGTAAGTGTGAATGCTGGAACGGTCCCGTTGTTTGCTAATGAGGCAGTTTACTTAAACCTTATTTATGCGCTGGCGTTCAGCAACGCCATGGTAAGATGTGGTCTGCCCTCCACAGTGCAGGTAGGTCCTCGGCTTACGACCACAATCGAGTACATTTCAGTTGAGCGAGTGAGACATTTGTTCCGTCAAGTTTCCGGGGGCCCTCCCCCATTTTACGACTTTTCTCGCCACCGTTGTTAAGGGAATCGCTGTGCTTGTTAACTTAGTCACATGTTTCTTAAGCGAGTCCAGCTTTCTCGTGGACTTTGCTTGTCAGAAGGATCACTTTGACCCTCCCCCAAGACACTGCGACCGTCATAAACACGAGTCCGTTGCCATGCGTCTGAATTCGGATCGTGTGGTACCGTGGGGAGGCTGCCACAATCGTTAAGTGTGAAAAATGTTTGTAATTTTTTCCAGTGCTGTCGCACCTTCGAATGGTCCCTAAACGAAACAAACTCTTGTAGGTTGAGGACTACCTGTAGCTATTGTCAGAAAGAAATATAAAAAGGTATATTCCTGAAGATTGCAACTGTTAGTTCAGGAGCAAAAGCTACTCCATGTTTGTCCTTTGTTTATAACTTGATCAGGCCCAAAACTTACATAACTTGTTTTTCTGCTAGCGTCATATCTAGAAATGTTCCCAAGAAGATGATCAGGTTATGTCAGGTCAAAGAACAGCCTTCAAGCCAAGTTCAATTGGGAATGATACATATCCTGAGAATAATGTATCAAGGTCACAGAATGTTGTAACTGCTAAGACTGTGAACCCAGGAAGAAGCGGCAGAGTAGAGGGGTGGGAGTATTTGTAAAAATGTATAAATATGCATTTCATGGCCACTGTATTTGCTTTTTGATCCTACATTACGAGGGCAGAAAGACGCGTTTGCAAACGGTATAAATAAAGCTCTTAAAAAGATTGTTCGGGTGTCTTCAGCTATTTCAAACTGGGGTTCTCGCACTATGGAAATGTAGAATTTGGGGACGCACCTGGAAGACACGATCTAGGCTGGGAGGGGTCCCGGCTGGAGAATAGATGGGCTCCAAGGTGGTGAATTCTTCAGCAAAATTCCGCACGTCCAACTCATGGCGAATGAGGGGTTTGAACGGCGGCCTCACCCTGCGTGCCGCTAATTCATCCCAGTCCAGGCCCTGGAGGGAAAGAAAAAATATCGGGGAGAAGATATAACGAGACTGCAGAGACAAATCAGCTCACTGTTTCTCCGCCTTGACAATTTGAAGATGGGTGAACTCCGACTCCCAGAATCCCCCAGCCAGCCTGCTTTAAGAGGGGTGGGCTTCAGTTCCAAGAATTCCTCAGTCAGATTTTTCAAACCTTACCCTGAAAAAGGGGTGCTCTTTAATCTCCTGGGCTCCCGTCGGGCCGGACCCCAGGCGTTTCTTGGGGTCTTTGCACAGGAGCTTCTGCAGCAGGTCGCGCGCCTCGTGGCCGATGAGCGACGGGAACGGCGGGCTGCACTTCAGGATCCGCCTAGAGAAGCCGCGAAGAGCGGGAGAAACCGCGTTTGATGTAAAAAATATCCCTTCCTATCCTCCTTTTGCGACAGGCCTGAAAACAAACCGGCCTGCTGGCTTTGTCGGTATAGCCTTCAAATACAGGTCGTGCTCGACTTACAACCGTTCACTTAGTGACTGTTCAAATTGACAATGATGCTAGAGAAAGGGACTCACGACCGTCACCTGATCGAAATTCGGAAAACTTGCACAAACGGGTTCCTATTTAGGATGCGTTGCGGCATCCCCCCCCCCGTGTGTGTGTGTGTGTGTGTGTGTGTGATGCGATTCCCTTTTGTGACCACCTGATGAGCAAAGTCGATGAGGGAGCCGGATTCACTTTAACAACCGGGCGACTAAATGAACAGCCGTGCGGGGTTCCCTTAACAACGGCGGCAAGGAACGTCGTAAAATGGGTCGAAACCCGCTTCGCCAATGTTTCACTGATCCACCTACATGTTGAGCTCAATAGTCAGTGGTCGTAAGTTGAGGACTACCTGGACCGCTTTTTAATGAATGAATTAATTAATTTTATGCCTTTTGGCTGGATATTTTCCCGTCTCTCCTGTATTTGGATTGGTTTTTGCCATTAATATCCTCTGCTACTTGCCCCATCACCACCACACACGCACCCCCGTGTCCCTTCCCCCCCCACCTCACCTGGACACCTCCGCTTGCGAGTTCTTCTCCCCTTCCAGGGTGAAAGGAGACGCGCCCGTCAGGAGCTCAAAAACCAGGATCCCCAAACTCCACCAGTCCACAGACTGCAAAGGAAGCGAACAAACGAACGAACAATTCCAACTCGGGACTGAACCAGGGCAGTCCTCGACTTACGACCCGTTCGTTTAGCGACAGTTCAAAAGTTACTACCAAATTGAGGGGGAAATGGGGACTTACGACCTGCCCTCGCACTTGGGTCTATCGCAACCTCCCGCCGGTCCCAGGACGCAAATTCAGGCGCGGTGCGACTGGTATGTTATTTACCACGGTTTGCTGGGGGGGAGGGGTTGTCCCTTGATCGCCATTTCCAACCTTCCCCGCTGGCTTCCGACATTCAAAATTAATGTGGGCGCGCGGGGGGGAGGGGTGCAAAATGGGAAATCCGGATCCACTTAACAACGGAGTGATTCGCTTAAATGGCTGCGATTTTGTCCAGCAACCGTGGCAAAAACAAGATGGTAAAACTGGAGATGGCTCACTCAGCCATCGCCTTGCCGTTGCGGTCGCAAGTCGAGGACTGCCTGTGTTCCTCTTCCTCCCCTTTCCCAGGCGGACTTTATCGGAAGCTTCTGCGCAGACGATGGATGAAAAACCTCCCCTTCCCCCCCTCCCCTACTTGAGAAACCGGTTTCCGGGACTGAGGTCTGTCTGTCCCGGAGGATTTCTGCCAGCCCTCTCGCCCACCTTGCCGTGTCCACTTTTGCTGCGTACAATCTCGGGAGCCATGTATTCAATGGTACCGCAGAACGAGAAGGTCCGTTCTTTCTGTGACAAGGAGAGAGAGAGAGAGAGAGAAGGAAGGAGGGAAGGAAAGAAAGAAAGAGGGAAGGAAGGAAGGAAGGAAGGAAGGAAGGAAGGAAGGAAGGAAGGAAGGAAGGAAGGAAGGTTGGTTCAAATGTTAAAAGACAGAATGATGATAAATTCAGTTCGGAGATTCAACGTGAATATATTTTAATTAAATCTTTGAAGTGACTTATTTATTTATTTATTTATTTTATTAGATTTATATACTGCTCTTCTCTCGAAGGACCCAGGGCAGTGTACAGTCGTCTAAAAACAATATGATACAATATTTAAAATCAATTTAAAAATATTAAACCTAGGGCTGCAAATTAACCTATAAAAACATTAAAATTTAAAACCCGCTAGATCCACTAAAATCCCACTAATACCCCCCCCCAAGGAACCGACACTCCTAAAAAACCCTGGGGATCAGGCCAGCACAGCCAGGAGGAAAAGATGGGTCT
>JANHFO010002429.1:176230-187727 GCA_032468095.1 Pareas carinatus | reverse complement strand
TGAAAATTCTACATATTGTAAGCTATAATTTTGTTTATTGTTGACCAATAAAAACTTTTTCTATTAAAAAAAAAAAAGAGATGGGCGATTTTGCTTCTGATCTGAATTACTGGTATATGAGTTTATTTATAGTTCCATTCTCTTTCCTACCCGTATATATATTCACACATGAGTAAGAATCATATCACCATCTTTGGACATTAATAAATGTAACTAAGTTTGAACTGTACATTAATCCAAGAGATGTAGTCAGGTCCTTTGGTATCAGCATTCATGAAGATTGTATTCTTCATACGTTCTCATGGTATGCTGCTTTATTTAGTGCAGAATTCCCAATAAAATCTCCTGTTTTTATTCTAACACTGCAGACTATGCAACATGCAATCCATACTTTTATTTTCTTTTTTAATCGGTATATGTTGACTTCTTTTGAGCTCTTCCCCTCCCCCCCCAGTCTTCCTACCAGATTTCTCTTAAATGGAATGCTACCTGTGGCTTTAATGAATTGGTCCCATCATGGATATGCATGATTTTAGAGGAATCACGATCACTATGGAATGCACTGATGTAATGGAAACATATGTGAATTCTAACCTCATCCAGCCCCCCTGCCCTCAAGTTGTACAGCCTCTTTTGGAATATTAATTGAAAACAGCTGGGATGCAGCAGGTGCCCAGTGCCCCTCCAACATGCTGCTTCAGACTTAGAAATGTTTGGCAGGCACACTGCTGTTGTCACTAATAATCTATGATTAGGATGATGTATTCTTTTTTCTTTTTCTGGCAAAGGTATGACAGAAACAAGCTGTCCCTGAAGGAAATCATGAATGTGCAGTACGTGTCATGCATGAATCCCACTGCAGGCAGCTTTACTATCAACCCACGTTTGCAGGTATTGCTTACTGATCTAGAACACTGCTGGTTTTGTTAATTACCTTCAGGTTTTTTTTATGCTTGATTAGATTGTGCCGAAGCAAAGGGAAGCTACAGAAACGGAACCGTTTATTTGTCACAAATCAAAAACAAAAGGCTTGATAGGAGAGGAATGGGATGGAATGGCCAGCAGAAATTAGTGACTGGTTTTCTGGAATGATCATAGCCTATATACAACTAACTTATTATTTTGTGTATTGTTTTAATACATCAGTAAATCATATCTCTGCACCTCTATTTTAGATCAATTGGAATACGGTTTTATAAAGTCCAAGAGAAGAGTAAGATAAGATCATTTCAGTACCACGGACAGCAGCACACGAGTTTCCCCCACCCCAACCCTTGTGATGACAGCAACTCTATTTTTAAGTGAAGTAATCATTAAGCAAAATATTGTGATTGCTCCACTTAGTGACAGCAGTCCCTGCGATCCCGGGTGCAATTGTTAAGTGGATCACCTGTGGTCATTAAGTGAGACACCACGTGACTGCGACTTGTGACCTCCTGCTAGTTTCTTATTGATTTTGCTTGTCTGAAGCTGGCTGGGAAGATTGCAATTAACAATCATGTGCCTGTGAGGGGGTCATAAATGTGCAATGGTTGCCAAGTGCCGGAATTGCAAATATGTGACCATGGGGATGCTGCAGTAGTTGTAACTGGTCATACATATTTTTTTATCAGTGTGTTACAATTTTGAACAATTGCTAAAGAAATGGTCATTAAACAAAGATTGCCAGAATTTCTTTGTTTTGTGGAAATATAGATCAAAGTCAACCCCTTGATCATTTGCTTCTGCTTTTGTTTTCTACATTTCTAACATGCATTTCCTCAGAGCTTTACAAGTCAAAGGGTCTATACTTTCCATATTTGCAGGCAAAGTTTTAAAATTTTTGTCATACAGCAACTAGACAGTAAAAGATTTCAATTCTACTGACTTCCAAAGCCCTTTGTCCAAAAACCTTCAATTTTTGAAAAATGTTGTATTGCAGTTCAAAGCTTGCCATTAAAATGCTCCCCTACATTTTTTTTGTGCAAGATAATTGAGGACTAGTATGGTAAAATGGCTGGAATGTAAATGAGAAGTTTCTTGTTCAAAGGTTGAAATGAGTTTGCATTTGCATCTTCATTATGGGAACAATAATTGTAAAGATTTCTGAGCTAATTCTATAAAGACTTTTAGGCATGATTAAAATATTATGCAAATTGTTATTTATTTATTTGTTTGGGATTATCTGTATTAGAGATCTATAGCTACTGTATTACTAGTACAGTTTTAATTGCCAGGTCAAATTCTCTGCCATTCTTCAGTTAATTCAGTGTTACCTTGTTTACCTACTGGTAGGTGACTTCATCTGATATTTGATGATGAAGAATGAGTTGTATATAGGTTTGGCCTGGATTGTCACACACTCTGCCCCAGTATCCACTTACTACTTTGAGTTTTGCTTGTGAGGCAAAAAAAAACAGTGTTGTCTATATATACATATATCCTTTCTCTTCTATACAATGCCTACTGATTTGTATTGTATTGTATTGTATTGTATTGTTTTGATTTATATTATGTTCTTGCAGCGCCACTTCTGTGTGTTTGCCCTCTCATTTCCTGGGGCAGATGCTCTTTCCACCATTTACAGTACCATTCTGACTCAACATCTAAAATGGGGGAACTTCTCCGCAGCTTTACAGAAGTCATCACAGCAGTTAATACATCTGGCTCTTGCTCTGCACTTGAAAATAGCAGCCACATTCCTCCCAACAGCTATTAAATCTCACTACAACTTCAATCTTAGGGATTTCTCTAACGTCTTCCAAGTAGGTTGCTTTCTCTTTGGGGAACTATTTATTATTTTGACTGTGTATTTCCTTAAGGAGGCTAGATTTTGCAATCATGTCAAATTATGTTGGCAAGGTACAACCATATCCTCTCCAAGAGTCAGTTTGCAGTTTGGCAAAATAAAAGTGAAAAAGTAAAAAGCAAAAAAAAAAGTAAGAACAAGAAACCAATATGCTGCTAAAATGGCCAGTTGCTTTTTTGTTGTGTGTGTATTTGTGCTATTTGTTTTTGTCTATAAGGAAGAAGACAGACCTTTCAATTTTATTTTACATATTGCACTACGAATAATATGATTTCATTGTTGTTGTTTGATTAGTATGGTGTGTAATTCTGCTATTGAGACTGTTATCATTTTTGGCTTTTATATCTACACATCTAGTTTTCATGTTGTATTTCTAATAGGTATTAATTCAGTATGATATCAGAAGAACAGGCAAATGGGATCCCATCCAAACTGCCTAGCATTAAAAAAATGTAGGATAATCAAACACAAGCCTAAATACATCAGTTTTGAGAATAGGCTCTAGACAGCAATCGACTGGAGCAATTGACTGTAAATTATCAATGGGATTTGAAAGATGAACTTATCGATATCTATTTAACAGCAATTTTCAAACCTTGTGGAAATAAAAAATGGGGATATAATAGATCTTTTCTGTTGCAGTCTACTTCTTAAAGTTTCATTTTAAAACCTTACCGCAAAATCATAGACAGGACCACAGTTTCCTTTGAATGATAGTGTCTACCTCTTTCTTTAGATGAAATAAGAAATTTCACTTCTGTTGAGGTTGTTTTTTTAATCACAAAATAGGGTTGAACCAAGGCCTCTGTTCTGTATTTGTTGGGTAGTTATAATGTCTAGGATAAGTGTGATCCCTTATTATTGCCATCTTTGATCTGTTTTGTAGTAATGGATCAATTTTCAACTAGTAAACCACCCAGAGTCACTGTGAGTAGGTGGCTTTGTATGTTGCTTGTACATAAATGAATGTACGAAAAAGTTAATATTTCTGTGATATTTCCATATGTACTGTAAGATGCACAATAAACTAGTTAATACATATAACAATACTAATGAATTATAGCCATTTCATTTAACAGTTCCAGCATTAAATCCATGTTCTTAGCAATCTTGTTTTGTGGTAAGATGAGCAGCCAATGAATTTTACAAACAAACAAATAAAGCTTTTTAGATATTTCAAGGGAACATTTTGCTATCAGAAAATATATTTTTCTGAACTGCCCAGTCCACCTGGCAAGCTAATGAAGAATGCTAAGTTTAGTATGTGAAACAATGCACAAGAATGTGTGGAGCTGACTCTATTGATCTTTAGAAGCAGGCACTGAGCAGCGTTACTATTATTACCCCTTCAGAACCATGGCTAATGTAACATTGAATCTAGCTTGTGAGAAATCTCAGTGAAGTTGCCTCTACGCAGCCCACTGTATAACAGTAGGAACAATCTCTTTGTAGTTTGGGGTCAAACACATCTTCAAATGCACTTTTTCATAACCTTGTTGAGCAGATGCTGAACTGAAAAGCTGCAAGAATGTAAAGCCGTATCTGTGTTTTTCTTTCGAGAAGAATAGAATTTGTCCATAGGAATTAAAGAAGTTTTTCCCGTGCAATTTGTTTTTAACCAAGATAGTAACAGCAAGATTGTGCATGTGTTTTTATAGAAAAAAGATCAATTTCCAGGTGCAAAAGTGCTCTTGGAACATAGCAAGGGACTTAAAATACTGCTATTAAAATATACTCTGAATTTTTTTAATGGTCTCAAATTGTTATACAGACAAAACCGCACTCTCTGCTTTAAAGAGCTTTACTGTTGCAACGGCACATTTATTGCCTCTGGGGCTGGCACAATGAGCTATTGCATTAGCCTTTTTTTGTGCATACACTAATGTCTTTTACTTTGACAATTTCATGTTAAGGAAGATAACTCCTAAGTCTTTAAAATCTTTCACTTGTTCACTTGTTCAGTGATGGTGAAGAATGTCTTCCAATTATGTGTGCAGCTGCTGTCTGTTAGTAAAATTGTAAAAAATTAGCAATGTTAATTTTGGTATAATTGATATCTATTTGTTCTTTGCTGTAGCATGTTGCTAATGCTTATAAACTCCGACCTAGGCTGACCTGGCATAAAGACAAAATAGCCAAATCATCAGCATAGGAAAGGATAGATGTAGGCTTGGTCACCAGGATTGGAAGACAGAATTCATGCTTGGTGAAACGCGTGTGAGAAGAATTAATATTAAAAAAATAATAATAAGGAGGATGAGTATGCATCCTTGCCCGTTTTATTTCTCGTCAAGTATCAGATCCGATATGCTATTTGGATAGGTGTGGTTGACTTGTATGTAAGCATTTTCAAGAATTTCAATTAGTCCTAATAATCTAAAAAATAAAAAAGCACCTGAAAAATTAAAATGAACCTGAAAGCAAACCCACTGGAAATTAATCAAGGGGAGAAGCAACCTAGAACTAAGGGGACATTTCCTGACAGTTAGAACAATCAATCAGTGGAACGACTTGCCTCCGGAAGTTGTGGGTGCTTCAACACTGAAGGTTTTGAAGAAGAGATTGGACAACCATTTGTCTGAAATGGTACGGGTAGTCCTCAACTTATGACCACAATTGAGCCCAAAATGTATGTGTCCCATTTTACGACTTTTCTTGTCACATTTGTTAAGTGAATCACTGAAGTTGTTAAATTAGGTTGTCAAGTGAATCTGACTTCCTCTTTGCCTTTGCTTGCCAGAAGGTTGCAAAAGATGATCACACGACCCTTGGACACTGCAACCGTCATAAATACGAAGCAGTTGTCAAGTATTCAAATGTAAATCACATGACCATGGAGAAGCTGCATTGGTCCTAAGTGTGAAAAATGGTCCTAAGTCGCTTTTTCAGTGCCGTTGTATCTTCAAACGGTCACTAAATGAACTGCTATAAGTCGAGGACTACCCGCATAGAGTTTCCTGCTTGAGTAGGGAGTTGGACTAGAAGACCTCCAAGGTCTCTTCCAACTCTGTTATTCTGTTATATCTTTCATTCTGTTAATCTGTAGCTTGTCTAAAATATCTGACATAGTCCATATGTTCCCTTGGTAGAGAATCAGATCAATGATTATGCAGAAAATGCTGAGATTAGATATAATATCCATCTGTCAGATCTGGACTGCCTGATGAACTATGGACTATGGATAATGAAATCTTGACTGACTGTTTCTAAATCTGTCCTACTCTACAGTGAGCACATTCATTTGTGTCACCCAGTTCACAAATTTTCCATATGGGTGGTTGGCACAAAGCTTGCAAATGATACTTAAAACAGTAATTGGTTGACAACTGACCAGACCACTCCTGGCCTCTATTGTAGTTTCAGAGATGGTAATAGATCCAGACAACATACTGTGATAAATTGCAAGAGTGAGGAGAACATCTCAGTGCACTACAAAACAAAGCACTTTCTAAAGTTACAGTATTGTCTGCAATGCCTTCTTTAATTCTAGGTGCTTTTCTAATTCTTAAGTCCTCAAATGTTACTCGTGTTACTTCCTTGCCTTTGTCGTCCCTCACTTGCGTTTTTTCTTAGTGTTTTATTCTTATTCCTTAGCTCTTTTCTATTTTGAAAATAAAACAGACCTATTTTATTTTGATTATTAATGTTTGTATCTATTTCTGATTCTTACATTCTTCGATGACTTATCATTTCTATGAGGACTGCTATCTCTTAACCCTACAGTGCATTTGTTTGATTCATTTCCATTCATTCCCTTCCTTTCTCCATATGTTCCTCAGTGTTTACTTTTCCATTTGATGCTTTGCCTGCTACATTGACTGCTGTATTTCTCCTTTTTTATTTTACTAGACACTGGAGCTATTTTTAATTCCCAAGATTTTAAAATAGGTGTGGTAGGGAGGAAAGAATAGAAAAGCTTATTCTTATTTTCTAAGGAATGTCAACAGCTGAGTGTCCTCCATGTGAACAAGAAGTCCCCCTTTGAAAAACCAATTCTGAATTCTGTCTTCTATCCTCTGCAACTTTTTGTCTGCCCTGAACTCCTTCTTTCAGCACTGCTCACCATTTCAGAACTTGACTTCTCTGCAGTCAACTAGTATTCTACCTCTCCTGGACTTGCACCCTGCACCATGCTTGGGACTTCCTTGCTCCAGCTGCTTTTGGTTGACTCTTGAGGTTCTGGCTGTCATGGCCATTGCCTCTTCACTGATCCTTCAGCTCTGCTGCTCCTGACATCTTTCTTCTTCTATATTACGTCTACTTCCACTTCCACTCTCATCTTCACCTCTTCCTCTCTTGTCATGATGGGTTATTTTGAGCCCCTTCAATCTCTAGATAGTGTAATCTTTATGTCAGTCCTTCCTTAATTGGTCTGTCTTGCTCTCTCTTTCTCAAAAGCAGCTGCTTCTCCACGGCGGCGCACTCTAATCTCCGAACGGCACCAGTAGCAGCAGTGCCAGTTTCTTACACAACATTCAATTTCCTTGGTAATCCCCGTAGCAGAGCACGGGTATCGGAAGCTAGTAATAACATTTATACAATACCAAGCTGTTTCAGTAGAGAGTAGACATAGCTGGTACAAACAAACACAGCAGAGAGCCAAACTGGGAACATACACAGGAGCACACAGGTACAGGAGAAAGAACTGCTAGCTGGACCACGCCCAGACCCTTATATAGCAATCACCAAACAATCCCCATTGGCTGACTCCCAAACAGTCCCCATTGGCTGACTTTTATCCAAGCAGACATTCCAGACCATGAATACTCTGACACCTTCACCCGCCACTTTTCTCATGATTTTTCTCAGTAGGGCAGCTTTAAGAAGACTAATATATTGAGTTGCAGCTTTCATTACACCATCTGAACTACAGGGATTGTGATCAAAGTAGCACCACTTCTGCATTTATATTCTGGCCTGCAAGTCTAAAGTGGTTTTGCAGTAACTTGGGAATGGTTGCTGTCTGGGGGAAACTCAATCATAAAATCTAAAATGCTGATTAATAGTAGTGAAAATATTATCATGCAGTTGATAGTAACAACTTCAGAAAGTTTCCTTTTGGTTTCCCCTACAACTGAACCATTTAAAAAAAACACGAGGGCAATTTGGAAAAAAATCCTCCATCTGTTATCAATGATAGACACTCGCAGATACAGAACTTTTATTATACACAATAGAAAACTACAACATTACATTACTTTTCAACATAATTGCCATTCAAACTGAGGCACTTGTCATAACGTCTTACAAGGTTTGAAATTCCTTCTGCAAAGAAATCTCTCTGATTCAGAATGCAATGAACCTAAAATCTCCAGAGCTTTTGATCTGTTTGAGTGACTGAACCTTGAATCATAAGATATCAAAAAAGATAAAGAGTGCCATTGCTCATAATTGGAGCACTTTCTCCTTATTGTTGAGCAACTATAAATTATTCTAGCATTGCTTGGGTTAGGGAGATTGGGATATAAACTGAAGCTTCATTGGTTTAGAAACTGTAGTACTGGATCTACCTGTTCTCTTAAATAAGACTTTATTCTTATCACATAAACTGTACTTTCCATGGATTTATACAATGGGGTTGAGAATTGCAGGTTTCCTATGACTAGTTATTATAGAATAAAACCAGAAAGTGTGTTCTATATGCTTCATTTCCAAAGAGGTTTAGTAATTCCAAATTAAATAGCACCTCTTAAAACTTGACTTAAATGCTTTTTATTGAAATAATGCTTGCTCAGTTAGACTTTAAGCTGCCTTTTGAATTTTAAAATTAGGGTTAAGAAGGAACATGTTTTAAATATGTACATGCCATTAGACCAATAGGTATTGTTAATAGATAGTTAAAATTGATTTGCTTTTAAAAGAGACCACCTCCTTGTGCATTCTAAAAAGCACATTGTAAACTTGCCACAATTATCTGATAATAATTAATGCAAACTCTAGGCAAGCACTACCCTTGTTAAACTTACTTTTTTAAAGTTATCACCACTTAGTCTAATATGTTGGTTCTTTTTCTTCCTATAAAAGGATAGGGAACTTCAATAATGTGGTTAATTTAGGGAGAGATTGAATCTGAGGTAATAATGTAGCCTCTGTTTTTGCAGTCTGCAGTTTAAATCAGCACAGGATAAAGTGTCTAGTGAGCTACTTTAATGTTGCAATCTCTGTTAGAAGTGAACTTCCTTAGAATAAGTTCCTTCTCTTTCAAAAAATATGAGTTTTTTAATATTAAAAAGCTGTTCTTGCATAAACATATTATTACCAAGCCATTATTATTTTGTTTTTATTTGTAGTTTGTTTCTGAGTGTTAGTTGAAATGTAAAATCAGCCGCTGTGGAGCAATTTACCCTTAAATCTGAGAAAAGAATAAACATTTAAATTACTTCACATTAACAGGATACCTCTCGATACAATTTATTTATGTTAGGTTGGTCTTATTTTGTTATCTATGATAATGTGATGAACTTTCATTTTACATTTTCAATATGGAGTGACAATTCTCATTGTGACAATGCATTTAGAATTGGGATGAATATTTACGTACGGAAAGTAAAGGTTAGGAACTTCATATATTACTTTTGTCACATTTGCATTTTGTACATGTACTGATGCCTTACATATTTGCCCATTTAGGATTATGCTATCATGTACAGAGACAGCTTAAAATGGATGAATACCAGTTTAATGTATGTCAGAGTGTTAGGGCAGACTGGAAGTGACATTACTCAGCAATAGCAGGAACAACCATATGGATTGATTGTGGTTGCATGGCCAATCCACCCAGAAAGCAGATTGTATTATCATCTGTATTTCTTTTCTTCAGGGTATTCTGTTTTCAACTCCTGAATGTTTGAAGACTCCTCAGGATTTAGTAAAGCTATATTTACATGAATCCAGTCGTGTTTACCGTGACAAGATGGTTGATGACAAGGATTTGATTGTTTTTGATAAAATGCAAGCAGAGACAGTGAAGAAGTTCTACGATGTAAGTGTTCAATCACTTATCAGAAACAAAAATGAGTAATTTTGTGCATTGCATAGAAGCAAAGCTTATTTAACCATGATATGATTCCTCCTCATCATAAAGAAGACATATTGCACAATTTAGAAACACAGTTTGGAGTGTTATGGAGCTTCCTGTTTCTCTGTCATAAGAACCAAAACTTTGGGATAAGAGAACTCTTTGGAACATGTCTGTGCGTATTCTAGGATGGACAAACAATCATTACACAGCAATGCAAAAAGAAGTATATGATCTGTGTGGTCTGCAGGAAGGGGTGGATGATGGGAAGATCCTAGGAATTACATATTATTCATCCTTCTCCCTAGAGTTGAGAGCCTGCAATGGCTAATGCTTGACAACATTTTTGTTTGTTGCATCTCTGCTTAAACTGGAACACTGTGTTTTACTTTTTCTCTTCCTAGGACATAGAGGAGACTTTGGAACAGACAAAGATGATGAATATTTACTGCCATTTTGCAAAAGGGGTAGGGGAACCCAAGTACATGCCCGTCCAGAATTGGGAATCCTTGAGCCAGATTCTCGTGGAAGCTTTGGAGAACCACAATGAGGTTAATGCTGCCATGAACTTGGTGCTGTTTGAAGATGCCATGTGCCACATGTAAGGGAGTTTTGACTTTCAGACGATTGTGATTTTCCTTAGATACTATAGGTCCTGGGTGGTATCCACAGAAGTAGCAACAGTGGATGATCTTCTACAAAGAAGTCCTGAATTTGTTGCCTGTATAGAGGATCGTAGCACATATCTCAGTTTTTCAGCTATATAAAAGGAAGGGTCCATGTTTTACCAGAATACCAATCCTCTTTCATTAATTCCTGTCCTTTTAAGAAAGGGGATGGTGGAATCCATGCTTGCAAGTGCAAATGAGGACCAATTAAAATATTATTTCATGTAGCTGTATTACTTGTCAGCCCCTATTCCATGATTTGTTTCAACCATAAGTGGGTTTTGTCCAAGAAATAAATAACCTTAATTTGTTTTGAGCACATGTACTTTAGAGCAGTTCACTACCTTCAGCTTATTCTCCCAGCTGTTACTAAACACTTCTTCCATTAGAAACAGGCACAAAGGACAGACTGTTTCCCCAACTCCATGCCGCAAATTCAGTCATGCTCACAAAAGGAAACAATATGCTCCGTCCTTAGTTCTTGCTGCTTATAGCTTTCTCTTGGAAGTGAGGCTTTCTTTCACTTCCCATGCCAGAGGGCCTTGCAATTTAATACAATTGGACTTCTGTGCGTGCTGCAGGGCTTTTGTTCCATTTGGTTACTAGCAAGCATTTTATCTTCAGGAGCTCAGTGTCAACCATGTTGTATTAGGGCAGGGTATTTGGTGTTCAGAAGCAGGTCCCCACAGTGAATTTGTATGCTAGGCTTAAAAAATAAAATTTACTTTCAGAGGCTCTCTGCCTAGTGCTGAGGCACCAGCTCTATTCTTTCTAATAATACGCTTGTTCTCTATTGAAGAACAGACAATGTGACTGAGAACTAATTTGCATAACTCTTTAGAGGACTAAGTTTTCAATGTGCGTAAAAGAGGGTTTGGATTTTTCATCTGTCCAAATTGAAAATGCTCTCATCAGGCAGAGATCTATCTATTTGTCTTTCTGCCTGTCTGGCATCTATCTATCTATCTATCTATCTATCTATCTATCTATCTATCTATCTATCTATCTATCTATCTATCTATC
>JANHFO010002429.1:146936-166426 GCA_032468095.1 Pareas carinatus | reverse complement strand
CTTATCCATCCCCACTGATGCCCCATTAATATTTTCTATTCATTGCAAAGAGATGGAGATCCAATACTTTAGGACTATGCCTTAAATAGACTGACATTCCAAGTTTAAGGAATCCTTTGCAAAAATTGCCGATCGTACGCGTCGACACCGCAAAAACAGGGGCCTGAAAAGCGGCAGAGGACTTAGAAACATTCTACTGTCCAGGAGACGATTTAGGGTTTGGGTCTTTTTCGCCCCCCGCCCCCCGCCCTTTCCGAGATGGCCCCTGCGCTTTATAAACTCTGGCTTGTGTCCAAATGGCAAAGACGAGGGGCGGTTGCGATTCAAAGGCGCCACCCCACAGAAATGACACATAAAGCCAACGATTTAAGCCTTGCTGATTAAGGGAACCGGACTAAATTCTCGGGGGCGAACCTGGAAGTCAACGTCGCCTCCCGCTTGGGGATGGTCTTACCCAGAGGAAAGAGAGGTCAGCCTAGGCGGGTCCTTACACGCAAGCCCGTGCTTTTAACTGAGCGGTTTTAGCGCTGTCTAACTTGGCTTTGACCTCGACGGGTTTCTCGAAGAACCTCACCAAGGCCGGCTCGTTCAGCAAAGAAGCCAGGATCTGCTCGAAAGCGAACGACCAGCCTTCGCCGGCGGAGCTGGAGAGCGGGGCTGCCGGATCGTCCGCCTGGGAGGCCGGCGGGGCTGCCGGAGGGATCCCCGGAGAGGTTCCTCGGTGGGCCGGGGAAGAGGGGCCGTGGAGCTTCCGCCCCACCTCTTCCATCCTCAGCAATAGGCCGGTAACCGTAGCGATAGCCCGGAAGAGCAGCTCTTCCTCTGGATCACCGTGGAACAAGTTGTACAAGGTCTTGGAGAACTGGATGAATTGGGACTGGGAAAAGAAAAAGAAGAATTGCTTTTCAGGTCGAGTGTGAACAGGAAAGTCCTCGACTTGCGGCAATTCATTTCGCGACCATTTGACGTCACAACAGAAGTCCTCGACTTGCGAGAGTTCATTGAGTGACCTTTCGAAGTTACAACACAAGTCCTCGACTTATGACTACGTTTAGCGGCCATTCAAAGTTGCAACAAAAGCCTTCAAGTTACGATAGTTCATTCAGCGGCCGTTCAAAGTTGCAACAGAAATCCTCGACTTACGACAGTTTATTTAGTGGCCATTCAAAGTTACAACAGAAGACCTCGACTCTTCAGTGCCTTTTTTCTTCTTTCTTCCCTCCTTTCCCCCCCACTTACCTCCTTCCTTTCCCCCCGCTCTCCCACCGCTTGCTTTACACATTTCTTTCTGTATGTTATATCATCATTCAACAAAACCACGCAAGGCCATTTCTCACACTGACGACCTTTGCAGCATCCCCGGGGAGGGGTGTGTGTCGTTTGATCCAAATTCAGAACGCTCGGCCACCAACTCCTACTTATGACGGTCGCAGTGTCCCAGGGTCCTGCAACCCCCCCTTCTGCGACCTTCCGACAAGCGCAGTCCACGGGGAAGCCGGCTTCGCTGGACAAGCGTGTGACTCACTTAAAAATGGCAGGGATTCACTGAAGGTCACAAAGTGGAGCAAAATTCACTTAACTCTTGCCTAGCCGCAGAAGCCCTGGGGCCAACTATGCTCGTAAGTCGAGGACCACCTGTTACGTGCATGCGTCAGAAGAGCCAGCCGCGCTTGCGGCAGCTTTTTAAAAGAAGGGCCTCTTGGCGGAGTTTCCCCATCAAAGGGTCCTGAAGACGCACTGAATACGAATCTCCACGATCTCCAAACTTCATGGCTCCTCTGGCGGGAGTTACGGGAGTCGCAGGCCGCTGTGCCTGAAGGTCTCCAGGCCAGAGAAGACTACATGCCGATGGCCGAGACTTCAGCGGCATTTGCTGTGCGGGATCCTTGGTGCTCTCTGAGTTTGGTTTGTTTCGTTATCTAGCTAGGTAGCGTCGTCGCCATTATCGGGATAACCCCAACCTTGATGAGGTTACCTAGTCTGGTAATGAAATGCCTGCAAATCCCCCCCCACACACACACACACTAAGCTCAGAGAGCACCAAGGACCCCACGGTTCAACCCCGGAGCTACAAAGATCCTCCTCCATCCATATTTGCTATACCCTCCGCCCTCCTTGCAATAAATGGGGGATACAAGATACGCCACTAGAACAAAATACTTGAGTTTGTTTCCAGAAAAGTCCTTAACCTGGTTCATCCGGGGCAAATCCTTAATGCTTTCTTCCTTCTTAAGAATCTCGTCTTGCCACTGCTTCAAGTACGCCTGGATGTCCACTTTTCCCTTCCCTGTTTGCAAGAGAGAGAAAAAAAGCGAAATTCAGAAGGACGGAAACGGGTCCATTGTACCCTTCCGCCTGAAGTGTTTCTGCCCAGGAATCAGATCCGCTGAGAAACTCAGGAGCATTGACAATGTGGAGGTGAAGCTTCATCGCGTCCCAGTCAAAATGATTAATTTTATACATTTTAAATTTTTAGATCCGGCTATAGATTGGATTTATATTCCGGCTTTTAAATGTTTGGCCATACTAGTTTATATATTTTAATTGTTTTTTAATATTGTGTTGTTTTGTGTGTTGTAGTGTGTGGTTGTTGTTGCTTTTACAACACCGCCCTGGGTCCCTTCGGGGAGAAGGGTGGTATAAAAATATAATAAATAAATAAAAGAATTTTTAACCAGGCCAGGCTTCTAGATGTGAAGAATGGCATTTGCCAAATCACTACATCCTTTCGTATTTCTGCCATTCTACCTTGCAACTCTCCTAATTTTATGTTTTAAAACACCAGGATGTGACATCAAACCACGATTTCTCGCTAACTCCTACAAGTTTGGCCCCCCCTCTCGTTTCCTTCTTCCAGTGGAGCTTCACAAAGGCTGCCAACGGTAGTAGGTTAGAAGAGAAAATTAACCTATCCGAACGAAGCCATGGTCAACGTCAACCCTCATCCCAAAAAGCTACGTTTCTTAAAAACTGGACCTGCTAAGGGTCTCCATCAATCACGAAGGCCAAAACGCAGGATGGGCAGAGTTCCAGTTTGACTGAAAAAATCTGCATCATCTGATGCTTTCACGAGGGTGCACCTCCAAGCTCTAGCTAGATCCAGGTCACCTACCTTTTTCAGGACTTGTCTTCAAGACATCCGCATTGCCTCCGTCTTCAGGAGAAGAGACTAGGGTCAAAAAGAGGGGGAGGAAAAAGAAAGACACCATTGAAAAGTCCTTGATAGGGTACTAAACAGATCATCCATCCATGTAGACGGAAGTTCAGAAGTTGTAGGTCCTTCATCACTGGGGTTTTTTAAGAAGAGGCTGAACAGGGTCGCCTGCTTGAGTGGGGGTGGGGCAGACTAGAAGACCTCCAAGGTTGCTTCCAGCTCTATTCTGATTGCTTATTTTATTCATTCAGCGTAGGGTAGACACATCCCAATTCTCATAAGCTTACAAATTGAGGGACTGACTGTCAATATAAGCGAGACTTGATGGGGTTGCATTAGAAAAGTTTCTAGGATTTCCCCAATAGGCCCTCGGGGGTGGGGCATTCCTCCACTACGCGCTGCCCTGTCTGCTTTGGGGCACCCCGGCTGCACTATGGGGGGGGGGGAGTTTCCCCACTTATACAGCAAATCGGCAGATCGGCCATGGTGGGTTCTGATCCTGTTAAGAGTTGCCCAAGTCTTGAGAGGGAGGTCAAATTCTCTTGGGTCATCTGTTAAACAGAAAATACTGTGGTACTCTGAGGGGTGGGTGGGCCAGTAGCTAAACCATTCCTGCATCCAGGCCTGGGACAGATCGAAGTCCTTCGGCACTAAGTTTTTAGCTGTCCTAATAGGTGGGTGTCTCTAGTGGAGCCTAATTTTTTGTGGCATCAGGGAGGTCAGCATGAATTGGTAGATGAATATGGCTGGTTATCTTCTGGCAACGCTCGTGCAAACACGTTTTCCTCTGATTGGTTGATAGAGTAGGACTAGTTCAGCCCCCCAGAATTCTTGAGGCTCACACAGCTTAGGAAACTGCTGTAGACCAGGGGTTTTCAAACTTTCTCACGCTGCGGACCTCAAAACACGTCTTTGCTACACGGCGGACCCCATTCCTGCAAATTCAACCCAGGCATGACTCATCGATAATTCATGCATGTTACTCTTTCAAAAGTTTTCTTGATCTGTCTGCAGACCCCGCTCCCGGCCACTTGCCCTGGATCCCAAGGGGTCCCCGGATCACAGTTAGAAAACTTCTGCTGAAGACAAAGTAACCAGTCCTTGTCTATTTGACTGGTTGACAGACAAGGACCAATTACTATGGTGGTCTCCAGCAGTGCTGTTCAACGGTGTCAACTTTAAGCTTTAAGAATTCTGGTGGTTGAAGTCCCCCCTTCTGTTAAAGCTGAGAAGACTGAGAGACCCTCATCTCCATCAGCAAAGTGGTCTTTCCTCATCTGAGATCCTTCCACTAGAGATATCAGGAAGTGAAGTTGGGACTCTCCACCACTGACTTATGACCGGGTCCCCAAGATGTCGCCACCATTGCTGACATGTCCACCAAGACTTCTTCAAGGGCTCGCCGTAAACGTTCTTTCATTGAAGAAAATGGATTCTGAGCTTCAGTGCAAAGGGTCGGTTCCACTTTCATTTTCGGAAGGCTTTCTTGGTTCTCCCAGGCAGAAGTTAAGATGCTTACCACTTAGTTGACTAAAATGGATCAGTTCTTCTCTAGAGAGTTGAGTCCCTTTAAAAGGGCTCAGAGATTCCACTTCGGTAAAAGCTGTCAAAAGAAAAAAAAGGAACCAGGGAGACGTTAAACATTTAAACGTTGGCTAAATCTTATAAATGAGCAGGTGCATAGAAAAAAAGGCGGAAGCTAAAAACCCAACGATGTTTGCAACACGCAAAACAAGGTCTAAATACGACCCCCCACACACACCACTCACCTGGAGCAATGTGCAATTTGAAAAGCAGCGTCAGCTTGTGGGTGAAGCTTCCATGATACAGGACATCTAATAAGAAGGGAGGGAAGGAAAAACCCTTAAGAAGAGCAAAGAGGTCATTCAAGAAGATTCATACCCACAAAGGAGACGATCAAATGTCCGGAAGAGAACGGCAGTGTTGGAAGGGGACCCTGAAGGTCTTCTAGTCCAACCTCTGCTCAAGCAGGAGATCCTAAACCATTTCAGACAAATAGCCGTCCAATCTCTTCTTTAAAACGCCCGGTGTTGGAGTGTCCTCAATTTCCACAAGTAAGCTGATTAATTGTCCTCCCTGTCAGGAAATTCCTCCTTAGTTCTACCTTGCCTCTCTCCTTGGTGGGTTTATATCCGATCCTTCTTGTCCGGCCTTCGGGGGCTTCGGAGGATACCTTGACCCCCTTCCTCTTTGGAGCAGCCCTTCAAACATTGCCACACTGCTATCCTGTCACTCCTAGCCCTTCTTTTCATTAGACTAGTTTAGTTTAGTTTATTTACCGTATTTTTCGCTCCATAAGACGCACCTGATCATAAGACGCACTGCAAGCAGAGGCCTCTAATTCGGCCCACGGGTGCGCAGAAAATCAATCCGTGGGGCGTTCCAAGGCCTGGAGATTAGAGCATTCCCGGCGCCCGGCGGATCGATCTCTGGGCACCCGTTGGCCGAATTAGAGGCCTCCTGGAGCCCTGCGGATCGATCTCTGGGCCTCCGGACACCGCGCCGGTCGATCTTTGGATGCCGCGCTTTTTTGCAGTATTTGCTCCATAAGACGCACACACTTCCCCCACACACTGTTTTTTTTTGGGGGGGGAAGTGTCTTATTGAGCGAAAAATACAGTACATTTTTATACCGCCCTTCTCCCCGAAGGGACCCAGGGCGGTGCACGGCCATAGTTACAACACTATAACACACAACACATTAAAAGAAATTTAAAAGGCTATAATTAGAAATGGCAATTTTAGACTCACAATATAAAACCAATTTAAGACCCGATTAAGATGGAAAATTAAAATTACTAAAGTATTGGCAAGGTAAAAAGTGGATTAGGCCAACCCGGCCTGGGTAAAAAGATGGGTCTTAATAGCACGGCGGAAGGCACGGAGGTCTGTGATAATGCGAATCTCTGGGGGGAGGTCATTCCAGAGGGTGGGAGCCGCCACAGAGAAGGCTCTCCTACTGGGGGTCACCAGCCGACATTGTCTGGCCGACGGCACCTTGAGGAGGCCCTCTCTGTGGGAGCGAATCGGTCGGTGGGAGGTATCTGCTGGCAGAATGCGATCCTGTAAATAACTGGGTCCTAAGCCATGGAGCGCTTTAAAGATCATAACCAGCACTTTGAAACGCACCCGGAAGCCCACAGGCAGCCAATGCAGCTCGCGCAGGAGGGGGGCCCCATGAATCCTACCTCTGGCACCCATAACCCCCTGTGCGGCCGCATTCTGCACTAGCTGTAGCTTCCGGATGCGCCCCAAGGGGAGCCCCATGTAGAGAGAGTTACAGTAGTTGTAGAGGTTGAACACAGCATGGGTTTCTAGGGTCAAAAATGAACTTAAGACCCCATCAGTGCATCAGTTGCAAGATTGAAAGCAAACAAACAATTGGCACGGCACCAATTGGACCTGGCATTGCCACCAGAATAGAACTAAATGGCGGAGATAATCCATTCTGAAGGTCTCAAGCCTGCTCAGGTCAGAAAATACAGTTCTGATTCAAAGCTGAAAATCATATGCTCTGAATGCATTTCAGTAGGCTGGGAGTGAGAAGATTGTTCACTCCTACATTCAGAAAGCCAGGAGTGACTTAAATTGGAAAAAGGCCAAGCAGAAAACTTAAGCGTTTATCTAAAAATTACTTCCCCCTATGTTCAGTAAGGGGGCATGATGGCTCAGTGGATAAGATGCTGAGCTTGTCGATTGGAAGGTCGGCAGTTTGAATCCCTAAGACCATATAACTGAGTGAGCTCCCGTTACTCACCCCAGCTTCTGCCAACCTAGCAGTTCAAAAGAATGTAAAAATGCGAGTAGAAAAATGCAGACCACTTCGGTGGGAAGGTAACAGCACTCTGTATGCTTTTGGTGTCTAGTCATGCTGGCCACATGACCATGGGACGTCTTTGGACAGCGCTGGCTCTTTGGCTTAGAAACAAAGATGAGCACCACCCCTAGAGTCAATCCGACTAGCACGCATGTGCGGGGGAACCTTTACCTTTACCTTTATTTTCAGTAAGTCATGAGATGCTAAGTCAGAACCATTGGATTTAGGCCTCTAACATGAACAGCCAGAAATCCTCGAGTCAGTTTTTTTTTTATTATGGATAGTTACTTCTTGACTTGATATATGGAATCTTCTGATCAAGGAAATGTTGTAAATGTGACATTAACTGTATACCCAGATAATATGAAGGCAGTAAAACCAGATGCTAATTTAAATAAGGATAGGAAATATTTAAGTGAAGGATATAGAACATAGAATACTCATTAGCCAGTACATGATAGAAAATAGATAAAATACTAGAGAAATTAGTTTAAGTATTATAGAAAATAGTTTAAAATAAAAAGAGGAAAAAATAAGGAAATTGCTCGTATTAAGAAAATGAGAATGGTATGGATGAAACTTAAACTTCTACATTAATGAAATATATATAAAGTTGTAACATCGAACTTAAGAAAACTCAAACATCTGGTTTTACATATGAGATTTCCAAATGGAATATCTTAGTCTTGAATAACAACTAAATACTATATATAAAATTGAAAAGAAATGGAAACTTAATGCGTGCATAATGGTATCCCAAGTGACTGTGTTTGCTGTAAAATCAGACTGTTAAGAAAGATGGGGAAGATAAAGAAACAAGAGAAGAAAAGTAGAAGTAGAAAGAGATGAGTAGGTGAATGGAGGGAAAGAGGAGAGGAGGAAGAGAAAGAGGAAGGAGAAAAGGAAAGTAGGGAAGGGTGAGAAGAGGAAGAATGAGAAAAACTAAGGGAAGAAAGAAGATAGAGGGAAGGAAGAAAAGAGGGAGAAGTGGAGAGGTGGATGAGACAAAGGAAGGAGGAAAGTGAAGTAGGGAGAGAGTAGGACAGGAGGGGGAAAGACGAAAGGGAAGAGATGAGAAAGAGAAAAAGAGAAGGAAAAGAATGGGAAGAAGAAAGAAAAGAAGGATTGAAGAGGAAGGAAGAAAGGAAAGGGAGGGAAGAGGGAAGAGAGGAAGAAAGAAGAGAAAAAAAGAAAGATAGAAAAAGGAAGAGAAAGGGAAAGATAGAAGAAGAAAATGAAGAAGAGGGAAAGAAGGATACAAGCATACAGGGAACTATCAATGGTACCAAATGAGAATTGTGGTTTCATATGGGATGTAAAATTTAGTCCACGAATAAATAACATACACTCAAATAATTGACCATTTATAGTGATAGTTCACGGTCTGTGGATATAGGTCATAGGAGTGTAAATTTCCACGTACAAATGTTTAAAGTAACTAGTGGAAAATATAGATATGATAGATGTGACAATTATATAAATGTAGATAAGTTAACTGTGTTAACTGCTAATAGAATTTGTTAGATCAAGTTTCTCTACGGTACTTTTCTGTAATTTACGGTTAACGTTATAGAATGGAAAAGCAATAAAAAAACTTTTAAAAAAGGGAAAAAAGAGGAAATGTTGTAAAGACATGCCACCCCTCAAATTCTATAAGGAGTGTGAACTGAAATCCCACCAGCTCCATCCCCTTTCGCTCTTTTCTCATAGTGAATCTTCAGGATAATCATTTCCAAGCTAAGATCTCTATGGCCTTTAAAAGTACCCATATCATTTGTTACATTTGTTACATATGGTTTCATATTCTTATAAAGAGGTAAAGAATTAACCTAATTTAAATTTGAAGGTGAATGCTGGTACTGTACAGTGAAGAAAGAAGTGAAGTTTTTTTCTCCCCAAATAGGGCATATTTTGAGGCACTTTCAGAGCAGTTTATATGTTTGCAGTTTATCTGAAACCACCGCTAAGCTTCCCTGATCTGATTCTTTTCTGGTTTCTTGCTGAACATAATTGTGGAGAATGATCTCCTTTGAATGAGATACTGCTTTACTTTGGAAACCTCCAGCCTCTGATTTGCAACTTTGTTGCTTAGCTGTTCTAGATTTAGATTTTTTTAAAATAAAAGTTTTGGCCAGTCAGAACAATCTCCGTCGTCATCTCCTCCTCCTCCTCCTCCTCCTCCTCCTCCTCCTCCTCTGTAACCTTTGCTTCTTTTCCTTCTCCCTTGGTGCAACTATTTCCTTATTTCCAGAAATATTTGAAGTTTCATTCCTCCTTTCTCCTGTGAACATGAGACATGCTGGGAAGGAAGACTCTTTGGGCAATCCCTTTATTTTTAAGCATGCTTCCTGCTGTGAAAAAAAGAAGTTACCTTGTACTAACTGGTTTTTCTATATGTGTGGCAACTTGTTAGAGCTGCTTTTCCTTTTTTCTTTCTTTCTTAAAAAAAACCATTGCACTCTCATCCTATACCAATTCACTGCCAAGCTTTCTGATGCAGTATATTTCATCCTGATGTTTGACACAGACAATTGGAATTAAAAGACATTTTGGCATTCTCCTTTATGCTCCTAATTTAGAGTGTGGGCTTTCTTTCTGAGCACACAGAATCGCAAAGTTCAGGTATTGCTTGCGTTCAGCACACTTTTTCTTCTCCTTTCCTTCAAAGGTTTCTTAAAGCAAGCAGATCTTCCTTTTTCTCCCACAAAGCAAACTGTACACATTAATTAGTTACAATTTGGCGATCGTTGCTGATCGGCTTCACTGAGTGAAGTGAGACTATTTGTTTCGGTTCTCTCAATTTTGTATACAGAGCGGGAGCTAGCAAGAAGAACATCTCTGGAATTTGTGTGTTATTTCTGTCTCTTTTTTTTAATGTCTTATGTTGCCTTGGTAACTAGTTAGCCTCTTCGTGTGTGCAGGTGTTGTTAAACCCTGGAGAAAAATCAACTTAGGAACATGGATGACGAAGTTGAGCTGTTAACCAGATTAACATAAAACTGTAACAGGAGCTAAGCCAAGCGTCTGCTTTATATTTTCTCACTACTTTCCTTAACATTTCCTAAACCTGAGCTGTTAATAGTCAGTCTCCCTTGATGACATGCTCTGCCTTGTGCATTGCTGTCTCAGTGCAGCGAATTGCTTTCCCTCAAAGAACCACTGATCAGACTGAGTCAGCTGCTTTGCTTCTACTGAAGCGTCTTCTGATATGGGCAGCAATTGCTCCAAAGGAACACTTGCCCAAATCTTCCTCAAAGCAGAGTGCCTGCAAAGAGAGGCATTGCCCTAGGAATTATCCTCAGCAGGCCTTTCTTGTAAGTTTAAGCTCCAATTTGCAGGGTTTTTATATGGTTGATAGCAGAACTTAATCCAAACTTTGAGGTTTGTTAGTTGGGGGTCATAATTCACGACCCTCCCCATAAATCTTGTTTTATGCATCACAGTGGTGGCTTTTGCCTCAATTAAGTCACAATTGAGGCACATTGTGGCTTAGTAAAGTCAATGGATATATATATATATTTGATAATACTTTCCAAACAAAAGATGCCATTTCTGAGTTTGACACTTGGGAACAGAGAAGTGATGTAGAGCAAGGGCACTTGCATACTCGGTCCCACCATTTCTCAATCCCAGCATCTTGAATGACTTCGTCCGTCTTCGGTGCATGCTTTGCAGAGACAAATATATGTTTAAAACTTTCTAGGGAGGAAAAAACAGCCTTATTCAGTGAATTGAAAGAGGAAGCAGAAGCAGCAGTGCCACTGTTCCTGCTGCTTCTCCTCTCACAAATTGCTCCCCACTGAGATAATATCTTTAAAACAAAAAATATATATATTGGGCGAGTATTGTCACATATTGTGACTATGTTATTTGAGCAAAAATATTGGCAGGGTTTCCTTTGTTCTATAAAGGTTTTCCCTAGAGTTCCTGTCCATAAGACCAATACTTTTGCTTTGTTACCTTTTCTTACATCCATTCTTAATAGAATGGAACTATTGTGTGGCTTTTAATAGGTGGCCCTTCTCCTTTTGATGTTAAAGCCTGCTGTGTTTTCTGCAGCTTTGTGAAACTTTTTAAAATGTAATTTTCTCTCTATATTCTCTATATCTCTTCTTACAAAGAGAGAAAGATGTGATTGAAGCTTTAGATTCTCTCTTTTTGTGTACCTGCCCTATGGATTTTGTGGAGTCTTACGAATCAAAAACTCAATGCTTCATCAGAATATTTAAAACCCGATATCCTGAATATTCAAAACCTGGTAATCTATTCATGTACACATTCACCACCACAGCATTATGTTATTCAGTCTGAAAGTTATAAGCTGTATCTGAAATATGGGAAGAAAAAGTATTTCTTCATTCCCTCCCCCCTCAATTGTCCAAAGATCTATAAATAAATGAAATGATGGCACTGAGTTTTGCTGATTGAAGTGCTTATCCCATTCCTCAAAACAAAGAGTAAATATGCCTTCTATCAGAACAACGGTCCTGAAGAACAGATTAACTGTTTAGCAAAGCTGTATATCATGAACGTGGCACCATGTAGTAAGAGAATCTTGCAAGTCTGAATGTGCCTCCCCTCCTCCTCCTTTTACCTTCATGGGAAGTGTGTTTGTGTGATGTTTATCTTAGACATTATCATAAATCTTTACCTTCATATGTGGCTTAAGCCATATTTATCTGTTTGTTGCCTCAGTAATATATCTTCTTCCCTCTCTCCATGCAGTCCATCCTTTTTACATTTTTCTGTGGGCTGCAGAACAGAGATGGCATTAGACATATTTGTGTGGTTGGAAGGCTCAGGATGAAGACAGTGTTGTCCTGGTCCTCCTGGATCCCTCAGTCATGATACTATTGACCATGAGTATTCTTCTGGATCAATGTCAGGAATTCGGAGTGGTAGGCACTGTTTTGCAGTGCCTTTTCTCCTTTCCCCATTGATACCAGACACTTATGACGTTATCCAGTTTGAGTAATGGAAGGTTTGCAAGACAATAAGGAAAGCTCAGAGAGCACCAAGAAGCCCTCATGTTTTTAATTGATTTGTAGTAGGTGTTATTGTCAGTTTTTCAGAATGAAATGGATGGCATAAATAAAATAAGTAAATAATAAGTAAAAAAATATCTATTTCTTAGAATAACTTTTAAAGCCTTTAGACATTACCCAGTCCAGATTCCTAAGGGCACTATTTCAAGTACTTTCCTGTCTCCAACAGTAGCACTCAAGTTTAGAAACTGAAGTGATCTCCCTGGAATCCAAGGCTGACATATGCTGATTTATTTTTGGCTCAAATGTCACTTTTCTAGTGACTCTCTGACTGCTGTGAGTCTACTTGATAAATTTTCCTCTTCCTGGAAAATTTATGCCAGTGAAGCTTCTTGGCTGAGAGAGGTTTCCAAGAGCTTGAGATAGCCTTCCAAGCAGAGCAGGGCGAATTGGGTCACTGACTCTTGCAATTTATAAATAGGAAACCATTCACACCACAAATTATCTATGCAATATTACCTGTCCAGCACATTGACAAGCTTTTTTCTTAGCTCATTTTAATGCCTTGCCCTTTGCAATTTTGGAAGGAAAGGGTATTAATAACCCTTTTGTAGAGCGAACCCACCCTGGAGAAACCTGAAACTCAAAGCTTATCCATTTATTAGACATAGAGTGTTTTCTACAGCAACTTGCATCCTATCCTTATAACTCCACTTACTAATACTAGTTGAGAGGATGACTTCATTAGCTTCTTACTGTTGGGCAGAAACCATACTATCTCTAGGGAACTTGCGAATTATTTTTGACCTCCATTACTTTATGCCAGAAACTATTCCTTTAAGTGTTAGGACCTAATTAATGGACAATTCATTTTTTAAAAAAAATGAGTTTCAAGATGTTTTATGGGTTTAGCTTCCTGTTATATTTCACCATTCACTGACTAGGCTAGACTAGACTGTAATTGAATAGACTAGACTAGACTAGACTAGAATAGACTAGACTAGACTAGAATTCAATTCTTTATTGGCCAAATGTGACTGAACTCACACAAGGAATTCATCTCCTGTGCATATGCTCTCAATGTACTCACAAGCTACAAGTGACATACCATGATCATAATCATAGAATTCATCCATCATGTCATGTACATATATCATAAAATATATTTGTCATGTCATGAGATACATTTTTGTGATAGGCATAGAACAGTCATAAAATTCTAGATAAGCAATCTACAAGTCATACTAGGATACTGAATAAAACAGTTACTATAGGTTGTAGGATACAAGCAACAAGTTAATTTTCATATAAGTAAGAAAATTCCATATAGGAAATCTTCAAGTCATACTAGGGTACTAAATAAACAACTAATGTAGATTGTAGTATACTAGCAGCAAATTAATTGCCATACGAATTATAGAATAGGTAATAGGAAAGTTAAATTGTAAAAACAAATTAGGGAATAGATAATAGGTAATAGGAAAGATGAGAAGGATAATAGTGGTACATCCCTACTAGGTAGATTAACAGTGTTGAAGAGGTTAGTTGTTTAGCAGTATGATGGCACAGGGAAAAAACTGTCTTTGGGTCTAGCTGTTTTGGCTTTCAGTACTCTATAGAGACGTCTGAAGTTGTAACAGATTATGTTCGGGATGTGAGGGGTATAGTTATTTTCTCAGCCCTCTTTCTGGCTCATACACTGTACAGATCTTCAATAGAGGGTAGGTTTGTAGAAATTATTCTTTCTGCAGTTTTAATTATCTGTTGAAGTCTATATATGCCTTGTTTGGTTGCATTTATATGCAACCAAATAATGCAAACCAGATTTATATACATTCACACACACATACTTTAGTATTTAGAAGCATTTTTTTTTAAAAAAATCATGAGGTACTCTTTTAGCCCTGTTTATTTGCTAAAATGCTAATATCCCTTCGCATTTTATGTTACCTTTATAGTATACTAGTGGATTATTTTAGTTTCGCTTCTATTGGTTTTAGAAAACATCTGTTCTTTTTAATTTGAAATTTGTATCCTTTGTGTATGTGCATCTGTGTGTAAAGGTTTCTGAACAGCTTCCCTTCCTCTTTGCTCCAGGTAGATGATCTGAAGGCCAAGCTGGCAGCTCAGGAGGTGGAGCTGAAGCAAAAGAACGAAGATGCAGACCAGCTGATTCAGGTGGTGGGCACAGAGACGGAGAAAGTCAGTAAGGAGAAAGCCATTGTTGATGAGGAGGAGCAGAAGGTGGCCTTGATTACCGAGGAGGTCCAGCAGAAACAGAAGGACTGTGAGAAAGATTTGGCCCAAGCTGAACCTGCCCTTGCTGCTGCCCAGCAAGCCCTGAACACATTGAATAAGGTACTTAAGAGGATGGAGTAGTGTTTCCTTGGTATCCTGCTTATCTAGGAAGATGTGCTGCCCCTCTCCTCTCCCACAGACAACAAGAGTTCTACAGGTGTTTATTCAAATCCCCCAAACAGGCCCTCAGAAAATAACCCGTTGCACAAGTCTGAATTCCAACCTCAGCATAGCACCATGCTCACTGGGTAAACCAAGTCCAACAGACACATACAAAATCCAGGAAAGCAGACCACAATTCAGACAGATCAAGATACATGGCACGAGCACATAAGGTACAGAACAGGGCACATCAAGTCCTCAGCGTGGGGTTAAGTAGGCAACACTAGTGTAGCCTTTCATGAGGGATGAATAGTCTAGCTGATGGGCGTTATGCCTGTCTCCTCTCTGCTCTATGTGTCCTTAGATCAGGAGGAGGTGTGGACTCCACATTCTCCTCATTGCTAATGGACAGCAGCTGCTCCAAGCCCCACCTGGAGCCTCCTGGCCAATTTGCTGCAGCTGTGGCTTGCCTTGCTCTGCCTGTCCCTCATCCAATTGACCTAGCTGAGGCTGCTCCGTCAGGCTAGCACTCTTTGAGTCCTGATCCTGAGCAATACTCAGCTCTGCACTTTCCTCTGCAGACCCAAACCCACCCTCCTCCTCTAAAATGGTATCTGGAGAGGGGTCTGGGAACGAATCCATAACAGAAGATCTCTGCACTCATACAGGGAGAGCCATACATTCATACTGCATGTTTTCCTCGACTGGTGGTGACTAAGTGATGTAAGAGAAAGCATGAAAGAAGGAAACTGCCTCTCCTAATCATTTCATTATCAATTCATCCTTAGTTCAGAAAAATACTGCTTTGGTTTCATGTACAGGTAGTTCTCAACTTAACGGCCACAATTTCTGTTGCTAAGCAAGGCGCTTGTTAAGTAAGCTGGGCCTGATTTTACAACTTTTTTTTGCCATGGTTGTTAAATGAATCCCTGCAGTTATTGAGTGACTCACACAGTCATTAAGTGAGTTCCATTGATTTTGCTTGTTGGAATCCAGCTGAGAAGGTTGCAAATGTCAATTGCGTGACCCTGACGGACTACAGCTGAGATAGATGCATGATGGTTGCCAAGCATTTCGGATTTTGATGGTCTGACAATCGGGACGCTATGATGGTCTTAAATATCAGGATTAGTTGTGTGTTATTTTCAGTGTCATTGTAACTTTGAACAGTCGCTTATTGAATGAAGTCAAGGACTGTCTGTAATCAGAATTGTTATGCTGCTGGACTTAACTTTTATTTATTATTATTTAAACTTATAGATAAGCTGGACTTCTCCAAATGCATTTGAATTATTTCATGTACTTTAGTAGCAACAATCCTTAGCTCAACAGCATCAGTTGCAAATTTTCATAACATGAAACGCACAAAACTAGATCGGAATGTTTCACCATTCCAATGAAACCCCATTTTTAAGGTGTTGATTATGTTTCTCCATTCTCCATTCATACCTTTCTTTGTGAGTTATCAATGAGCGATCTTAATTCCATACAGCATAGCTATACATGGATTCATAGTCTTGCACTCATGACCCATTCACTATAATCAATTGTCTGAGTTTTTCTACTCAACTTGACATGGTACACTTAAGTGGACCTGCTTTTAACCAGTGATTCATTTTCGTGAATCAGTAAAGAAAACTTAGCATGATAAGTTTTGAACACAGAAAGTGAGCTCAGTGAACACAAGAAATAATTCTGTAAAGTGCAAACAGCTCCTGTGACCTTTACTTTGCAGAAAGCAAAGCTGCAGCCTCCTACTTCGCTTTCCTGTTAGCACGACTGACTCATGAAGCTCCAGGCAGTGACAGGCGTGATCCATGATGGAGGGCTGCAGTCTGCAAACTCCACTGAGGGTGAAACTCTTGTTAGAAATGGAAGTTGCATGACGTCACACTGGAGAAACTATAGGATATCAAAGGAATTGAATGGCAAAGGGATGAGTGGGGAGGGTAAACAAGGACAGAAATAGTGAGTTACTGAGCAGGGTTTTAGATAGCTAACTGGTAGGAAGGCTCTGAGCTACCTGGAACATTTCTGTGAACCACAGCTGAAAAACCACTACTTTAAGGTAATCTGGTGGACATGTACACAGACACCTCATTGTAGAAATTGGAATAGTCTAGATCAGTGGTCTCCAACCTTTCCAGCTTTGTGGAACTGTGTGTGTGTGGGGAAAGGGGATGCTTCCGGGTGAGTGGCGGGCCCATGCAGCTGTATTTACACAAATGGAGCTGCACACCTGCTGTTTGCACAAATGAAGCTGTGTACACACGCTCACCCGTGTAAGTGGAGCTGCATACACATATTCACCTGCCACTTCCGCAGCTTGGTTCTGAATGGGCTATGGCCTGGTAGTGGTCTGTGGTCCGGGGGTTGGGAACCCCTGATGTATATAACTCTTCCCACAAATGCATCTTGCTTTAAAATCAGGCTCCTATTCAGGGAGTCAGTTTGGGAAAACGTTGCAGATATTACTTGCAAAGATGATTTGGGGATCATTTTACAGTAATGAAATATTTCAGCCAACTATAGGGAGAAACGATGATTTGAAAGTTGCCACTTTATAGTGGTTTTAATATGGCTGGTGTGGGGCAGTACTTTAGGTCAATGTTGATATTCCATTAGCTGAATTGTTTCCTGCTTTGTGTTATGAGTCAGCTAAACTACCCCTCCTTGAAAATCCAGGCAGCTGAGAAATAAATATGCAAACAAAATGAGGTGGCAACTAAGCAAAAGTACGAAACAGTGGCAATTTTCTATTTGCTTTTTGTACAACATCTCATTAAGGCAAGATTAATGGGAAGCCTGAAGCTTCCCTGGAGACGAAGGTGGCAGCATTTGCAGACACTAAACGCCACATGCTCCTTCTCACCTGCATCTGAGAGTTTAGTCCATCAATTGACATGAATGATTGGCTGTGAATGTGTGTTTATTCATAAGTTTCAACCAGTAATTCAGATCTAGTAGCTCTGTGTTTTTTTAATGAAGCAGTGCCAGGGGAAAGTATCAGCATTGCTTTTTAACTAAAAGTAATGAAAAATACGGGTTGTCAGGAAAGGAGAAGGGGAGGAGGTAATGAAATAGATTGCTTGGACCTAGCTTTCAATTGCTTAGCATGCAGTTGTACCGCTATCTAATAAATTTAATCATAACTAATGGCATCGACTGCGACCTGCATGGAATAGTTTCTCATTAATGATCTGATACTCTGTATAACAGGATTTTTAAAGACTTGCCCACTTCATATTTTCACCTGGCTTTAGTACCCTGCTGCTTTTTGGGAATCTGTACCCTGCTTGGTTAAAAATGCCCCAAATCAACACATTTTTGGACTATAAGTTACTGGCTGATTCAGCATAAGTTTCTTTTAGACTCATATTGGACATGTGGATGATGTTCTTGGAAGTTCAAGGTCAAGTCAAGAAGAAAATGCCTGCTAGATATTCTAGCATTGGAATTTTCCTGCTTCTACCCAGGCAGATACCTTTTAGATATGGGAATCACAACTCCATCATTTTCAGCCCTCGTGCTTATTTATTCATAGCTGAATGATATTAAGGGAGAAAATAAACCTGCAGTAAATTCTCACTAGCAAATTTAATTGAAATGTCAAGAAACATGGTCAGCCCCGGATTATAGAAAAGCATCTAAGCAGGAACTCACAAAAACAAACAAACAAGCAAACAACAAAACTCAGGGCATCAGGACTTTTCTGACCATCATGGGATTGTCATTAAGCATAAATGTAGGACTGAGTTACAAAAATTGATGCCCAGGTCAGTGTTTTAACAAAGAGATTGTATAACATTGGCCTTATTATATTTTCCCCATTTTTTCTTCTTCTTATAGGAATTGTTTACAGTGGAATCTTGAGTACCTGATTTCTTTGAAAGTCCTATTTTTTCTGGGTGCTTTTCACCTTCAGGATTTGAAGCCACTGGATTTGACATACATGGCTTTCCTCTGAGTTTTCAGAATTTGGTGTTCTAATATCCCCTATGCGGATCTGACTCTCTTCCCTTCCTCCTCCAATCTGATGTCACATCTTTGAGGATAACATGAATACTTTCTCACAGGGTGGCAATCACATTCACTTCTTCTCCCAATTCTTCCCTGTTGGTGAGATTTAGATCCAGGGCAGCAGATCCCTTTGTTCTTCCTTCCACCTTCTGACAAATAAAGTTGTAGTCAGGAGAAGAATAATTTGTTGGCAAATCCCCAGCAGATGTCAGGATAACTGAACCTCCCATTAGCAGAATTGCATGCTTTTTTGAAAGATTGGCTAACTGATGCAGAAAGACCTCATCTGTTCTTCTGCCTGCCCAGGTGGTCTATAATAAATTCTCACAATGCTATTGCCTTTCTCCCTCTTTTATTCTTACCCAAATACTTGCCATGCTCCGATTCACATATTTTTGTAGAAGGATATATTTTTTCTGCACATACAGTGCAACTCCCCTCTCTCTTTCTTTTATCCTTCTGTTGCTATGTGCCAATCATGAATATCCTCGTATTTGTCTTCTCAGATTAGGATTTCTAGTTCTCCCTGTTTACTTTCCCTACTCTGAGGATTGCTATAGGATCCACCTGAGTACCCCAACTACCACCTTGACTATAGTGTCCTGCAAAAATCTGGTCCCTGATGAGGCTTTCTCAGACCACTTTCATGTTTTGTTTTCTTGGCCACAATATTTGAATGTCTTGTTTATTTGTTTCTGGCCTTTTGCCGACTTCCTCTTTTTATTATAGTCTGATGAGAATGGCAACCTGCCTGCCAAGCATTTTTCCTGTTTGATTTTATAAGATGTACTATGTTCAGCCACTTCCCTAGAATCCTTTATGAGGGTCATGTAGGCCATTGTATGGAACACAGAGTTTTCTTGACAATAAAATTTGCACAGCCAATTGTGATCCTGTTTCCTCTTTGAGACATTGTCTTTGCTTGTTCACTGGAAAGTTGACAGTCCAGCTCTCTTGGTTTGCATGATTTACAGAAAAGCACCTTGCACATGTTACTTCTTAATGCTACTTTAATAAGTCCTAGTTTCCTAGCTGAACCTTGACTTTCCAAAGAGCATTAGTTCAAAATGTGGTCCCTCCCTCCCTCCCTCCC
>JANHFO010002429.1:132336-146838 GCA_032468095.1 Pareas carinatus | reverse complement strand
TTTCAGAACACAGAAATAATAGATAATTATCAGAGAAACATAATACAAAGCAACGATGCTTTGTATAATAAAGGAGTGGGATATAAATCTCTTTTTTTTAAGCTTTATGATATTTGATTTAGGAAACACAATGAATGCAAATTCACAACTCAGTCAGTTACAGTGGCATCTGTTGGGGAGGAAGTGTAAGGGAGACAAGGGAGCTAAGAGTGATGACAGCAACAAAATCCCACTCCTGCTCTCCTTAGGTCATGAGGTTGCACAAAGAGCCCAAAATGACAGAGATGTTTCTCTTGTCTGTACCTGCAACAGATGAAGTGCTGCAGGTGAGCTAAGGTTTTAAAGTAGACACATTTGTGGTAGCTAAAGCTATCAATGCCACCTCCAGGTTCAAAGGTGGGAGAAGCCTGCTGCCTTCACCGACTTCCTAGGATCATCTGATTGACCAGAGAATCAAAGAGGTTTCAGAAGATGATCCATATCCTACTACCTTCAGAAGCTGACAATGTGAGATGAACCAAGCAGTGGCAACAACCTCCAAGAACCTGGGCTCCAATCAGTAATTCTGTGGAGCTCTATGCCTATCATTTCTGGTGAATGTAGGAAGTCCCACAGTGAAAACCATTTGATCAGCATTGTTAAATTACTCCCCTGGCTGAAATAGAGTTGTGCAGGTAGGAAATGGTTACAAGTACAAAGTATCGAAATGTATCTCCTCAGCTAAATCCTTCTGGCAATGCCACTCTCAAACAAAAGTTTGGGTGATTGATCTGACAGTGGAGTCTACCTGGAGCTGAAACACTTTCATTTATTTTCTAGCAAGGGACAGTGACATCTGTGTTAAGGACACAAAGACAGCAGCTTGCTGTATTTCTGATTTTGTTAATCCAGGTGGATTAACAATACGAATGTGCCCATGCCAGCAGCAACACCATTTGATACTAGCTGCAGGGTGCAACAGCTGTATCCCGGAGTCTTTCATATTGCAGTGTGGCATCCATTTAGAGTTTTGTGCAAGAGATGGTTCTTTAGACATGTCAGTAACTTTAAGCATGTAGCTGTTTGAAAACTAAATGAATACCCACTGCAGCTGGATTTGAATGGAAGGCTTCTTTACTTTCTCACTGATTTCAGTCAATGTGCAACAAAATTCTGACGGTAAACTGCTTTATTCAGTCTTGATTGTGTGCTATTGTTTGTTTTGGAAAAGTGCAGTGGCTAATTTATATTTCTAGTGATTCCTAGCCAATCCCTATATCCAGATCAGACAAAGCACAGATTCCACTCAGTTCAGCTAGCAAAACTATAATTTGATTTTTTTAATTTATTGAACTTCAGAAAAACATTAAAACAAGAAGAGAGAGAGAGAGCGAACAAGTGAGCAAGCAAGAGATAATCATCAAGCAATTTTTTAAAATTATCTATATATCAAAAGGCAAAAAACTCTCCAGAACCACTGGAAAGGAGTGGACTTTTTGTTCCACATTTAAATATTTTGTATACAGAGAAGTAGCAGAATTGGGAAGGAAATTAGACACCAAGTAATCCTTCCTCTATTCTGCTCCAGGAAGAAACAATTTGATGGATGAGAAATGAGGCAGCCAACCATCAGAACTAGCAGCCCATTTTTCACTTGAAATATTGTTCCTCTAACCTGCTTTTTCAACTATCCAAATGTTTTCATGTGTTTTCATGGTAGATACTATTTCTTTCTATCTCAATTTTTTATTATTATTCCATTTTATTGACAAAGAACTGAAATGGATTAACCCAAGAACACCCAAAGATCCACATGGAGCTGATGAAATATCAGAGCTCAGATCCAATGCTGTGCTCATAATTCTTTAAAATAATTTAGGCAAATTCTCCGGCATCAGATTTACCTAAACTGGCTTTTCCACCATGGTGTCCTCTAGATATACTGGTAATTCAGATTCATGCATATTTAACAACCTAAGAGTGCTGGATGTTGGGTGAATTGTCTTCTATTTTAAACATTGTTCAATGCACAGCTTATATCATTACGCTATTAAAAGTTCACTCAGGTTTTTTAAATTGAAAATTGCTGATGAGGTGAGAAGAGGGAAAAGGATTTTTGCTGACATTGACTGTAACCAATCAGTGCAATAACCTCTGGACTTAGCATGAGAGCAACATACTGCTGCTTGTCCAAATTATTACAAATCAGTAAAAGTATCTTACAGTATTCATACTATTAAAATATGTATGACTGCCTACAGTTCTTACCCAAGTTCCATTAGAATTGGGCTAGGTTATTAATAATATATAAAATAACTAAACGGACAAATGAATTCAGCAAGCAAGCAAGCTCAGAATGGGAATTGTTATATTATTGAGATGGCTGTATGGGTACTATGCATCCATTTGACTAACAAAATAATTAGATGTGAATGGAATCACTATGAAACTGGTATATAGTTAACTTGAAAACTGTGGTCAAAGAATGCTCACTAAAGGTTCTTCAACAAACCAGTGGGAGGGACTGAGATTCAATTCAGGGTCCTTTGCTCTTCTATATAATTCCATTAATGATGTTGATGAAAGAGATGCAGGAAATAATTATCAAATTTGTAAATGTCTATGAAGATTCTCAGTCATCCAGATCATGGTTGTTTCAAAGGTCCTTTTTCAAGGGGCAATTGAGCTTTCTTGTTTTTCTTTGAAGATGTTTAGCTTCTCATCCAAGACGCTTCTTCAGCTCTGACTGGATGGAGGGGAATGGAAGAATTTATATCCCTGGCAGACAGCTGATCATTTGCATTTTTTTGTTTTCCTATGTTGTGCCATGCATTTGTGAAGTGGTTGTTTTGTTTGACCAATGTACAGATCTGCACATCTCAATGCATTGTACCATATATACCCCGTTGCTAAGTTTGTGTCTGGGTGTTTTATTCTTGGGGTGAACAAGCTTCTGTCTTAGTGTATTTTTGGATGTAAAGTATGCATGTATGTTGTGTTGGTTGAACCAGGCACAGCAATGTGGTATACGCAATACAACACAGTGAGACATTTGCAGATCTGTACATTTGGGAAATGAAACAACCATTTCACAAGTATATGACACAACATAGGAGAACAAGCCCATCAGAACAAGATGCAGCAGTCCATCTGCATTTGAAAGACAAAGGCTCCTCTTTTGAAGACAGCAAAGTCCACATTTTGAATAGAGAGGACCACTGGTTTTAGGTCAAAGAGACTATCTATGTCAAAACAGAACAACCGTCAACAGAGGGGAGGGATACGGCATCACCTTTCTCCTGTTTACAACACAGTCCTTTCAAAAGTTCTAAGAAGGCTCCACATCCATTTGCATTACTCAGGGGATCCTGAGGACACAGATAAACCTCCAAGTGGCCTCAACAACTCTCTAAAAGAATGCAAATGACCAGCTGTCTGCAAGGGATACAAATCCTTCCATTTCCCACCATCCAGTCAGAGCTGAAGAAGTTTCTTGGATGAGAAGCAAAATGTCTTCAAAGAAAAACAAGAAAGTCCAGTTGCCTCTTGAAAAAGCACTTTTGAGACTACCACATTTGTCGATGATGCTAGGGTTGTGTTGGATAACTGATACCATAGAAAACAGAAATAAACCTTGCAAGTTAGTAAAACAGCCTGAAAATCAGGAAGAAATTTGAGTCAAATGATATACTTAAGAAACAGGAATCAAATACACAGAGATAAGATGAACTCCAATGCTTTCATGGCTTCTTCTAATTCTATTACTTTGATTTCTTTCTAAATTCTTTTTAACCTCTTACCCTGGGACTTGGGTCCAAAGCAGGATATTTTTTTTTATGAATTTCACAATTTTTTAAAGCAAAGGTTCTTTGTCAATGTCCTTTGATCATCGGAATAAGAATCCTAGTGTAGAGTGTCATTTGCTCTGCCAGGGTTCTTATGTCTGCTGAATGGCAGTATGTTATATGCATTTCTTCTTGGTTTGATATGATAGCTCTTTGCTCAAAATAGTCAGTTCATTCTAATGCCCCGATTGGCTTTAAAAATCTATATCCTCTTAAGTTTGCTGCTTAGCAAACTCTGGTGTCAGTCCCGTGATGGGTGGTGGGTAGGATTCTGCTTTGGAACTTGACATTGTGTGACTGAAGAGGTCTTACACGAGCCATTTCCAGCTGAATGTTTCTTTTTAATTGCTTTAGGGGAACTCTATGTGTCATATTCCAATACTGAAATTAAAAGCTCTTTTTAATAGGTTGGCTGGAGCTACATGAAAATAAAGAACCAACTGCACAATATGGACATAAATTAATTAATATGTTGTATGATGCAGTTCTGAGACGTTTTCAATGCCGCATATGTGTTTGAGTACATGATATGCCAAGAGTTTGTTCTGTAATGGAACAAACTTCAGCAAGAGAAAACTTTAGAGAGGACTTGAGAACTTAGTTTGTTTGAGATCATTTAATTGTTAGAGATTTCAGCAGAAGAACTAAGCTTCAGTGCCTCTCACTGAAATCAGCGATATTTTGTCCGGGCCATGCATAGAGAACAAAGTCCCTCAGCATCGAGATCCTCAGCATTCCCCTCACATAAACTTATTTGTCAAAAACATTTTGTAAGGAAACCCGAAGATACTTAGGAGTTTATCAAATCATAATATCCCATCTGATTGTAGGAAGATGGATTCAGAAGTGACATAGGAAAATTGTGTTATCTTGCCATGCGGTAGGTACCTGCATTCCCATAAGAATCCCAGTTGTGTTCAGTGACTGGTCAGTCAGCATGTTTGATTTTCTCTCAAAAGTACGTGGGAAGAGGCGTGAGACAACTTCACTATGTGACTTGTTGCTGTTGATGGGTTATTCTCAGTATGATTGGAGCCATAGCGTAATGGTGCTTCGTGACCCAAATCACTTTAACTGATCCTGGCTAAAGATTCATGAGGCAGACATTTCTCTGGGAATTTTCAATTAAGGTCCATGTTTAAACTCTTTCTGCAGTCGCAGACAATAATTGTTGATTTCTGGCCAGGCTGATCTTTTCCTGGTTATGCTTATTTTTTTCATATCATGTAAATTTGAAATCTAATTGGGCTGTTTCAGTGTCCTACAACTTGACTGAAATGCCAAATAAACATGATTGGCTCTCACACTTAACAAGTGGGTAATGGCCCTGACCCACTAGAGAGATTCATTGTTTTACAAAGGATGAGTCATAATATTTAAAATTCAGAGTGCTGTTCCAGGCTTCAAAGCTTCTCTCTAGAGCTCTAGAGATTATTCCATTACCAGAAAAGTAAAAAAGAAAGCCCATTCATTTTCATTTCACCGGTTTGGTCTTTTTCTTCTCCCTTTTAGACCAATCTGACAGAACTGAAGTCATTTGGATCGCCGCCATCTGCTGTCAGCAATGTCACTGCTGCCGTGATGGTACTCATGGCTTCGGGTGGTAAGGTCCCCAAGGATAGGAGCTGGAAAGCAGCTAAGGTGTCCATGGCCAAGGTTGACAACTTCCTAGACTCCTTGATTCACTTCAACAAAGAAAATATACACGAGAATAGCCTTCGAGCCTTGCAACCCTATCTTCAGGATACAACCTTCAATCCAGAACTGGTGGCATCCAAGTCCTACGCAGCTGCTGGACTCTGCTCCTGGGTTATCAACATTGTGCGTTTTTACAATGTATACTGTGACGTCGAACCCAAGCGTCAGGCTCTCAACAAAGCCAATGCTGACCTTGCTAATGCCCAGGAGAAGCTGGCTAATATCAAGGCCAAAATTGCAGTAAGTCTGAATGCAAAAGAGTAACCTGGGAAACAAGTGTAAATTGAAATCAGCATTGCACCTTGAAGTTCTTGGCATCAGTTACTTACTCTCTAGAGCAGTGGTGTCCAACCTTGGTCCCTGTAAGGCTTGTGGACTTCAACTCCCAGGATTCCTCAGCCAGCTCTAGAGCCCTCCAATATGGGCTTCTTGCATAAGTAGATGCTGTAGGAAACCATCCTGCATTTTGCCTAAAGAAAGTACTATGGCTTATTTTAGAACAGGGTGGTATCTGCAGTATTTTTTTAAAAAAATATTTATTTTTTAAAAATAAACACGCAGTAATCACTATGTAATTTAAGGATTGTTTTGAGTAAGTAAAATGCAGCATAAAATGACCAGAAATGTGATGGCAATTGACCACTCACCAAATTGCTCTTTCTTTTTTGAGCTTAACATTTTAATTTCTTCAACTGCATCAGCCATAGAGAAAGTTCCAATTATCTGAAGAATGAAGAGTAATTTGGTGAGCAATCTTAAGACTAGATGATTGATTCTTTAATGACTTTAATGCTGTAATGTTTTTGGATATTATCACTATAACATTTGTGGTTAAGATGTATGTTGCAGAAGGGAAAATCATTCAATACTTTCACAGAGTTGGTTACTAGTTTTGTTAGTTTTGTGAGTGGGACTCTGTATTGTTAGAAAGACTTTACCTTTTTTAAAGTAAATACTAAATCTATGTATTATAAACATAGACTTAGTGAGTCCAAGAATTGCATGGTAGGTAAAAACCAATATACTCATCCCTACTATGTTTGACAGTAGGCTGTCTCCTAGGCTGTTTACTTGTCAAGTAAGCTAAGCAAAGCATTTCAGCAGAATTGACATCCTTAGTAGAACGATTCTTCTTCCTCCATTCAGATTCCCAAATCTGATGCAGGAGATAAGAATTCCTTCTGAAGCAGTTGATGGGAATGTGATGGAAAGGTTAGGGAGAGACCATGATTTGTATCAACACAACCCCAATTCATGTGGTGCAAAAGTACCTCTTTCACAAACAAAAGCCCTGTTTGAAGAAGTCAGAAACTTCTTTAAGTTTTAAGACAGAGCTAATTTAAAGGGTGTGCTTATCATTGGTATGCTGAAATGGTATTCTCCTCCCCAACTGAATCTTCCATTTAGAGCTAATTTAAATAGTATGCTTGCTTCTGTGTTACTTACTGTACAGTAACTGAGTAATAAAAGTGATCATGGACACATACAGACACGCACACACACATGTACTTTTAGAAAGGAAGGAAGATCATTTAATTTATAGAAATTGTAGCTTGGGATTTTAAGGACAATTCTGTTCATATATTTAGTTGTTCCAAATGCTACTAACAAAGTATGTGCCTTTTTCAGGTTTATTTCTCAAGTATTGTTCAAGCTGTATTAAAATGATTTAGAGGCACTTAACTTTAAGCTACTGGGGTAAATGCTGATAAAAATCAATTGTTAACTTCTTTTGTCACAGAAGCAAAATAACTTGGGAACACTCTGCCTTTGTTTTACAGTGAAGCAGCAAAAATGATCAATTAGAGCGATAGAGATTGGGAGACCCATTGTGAAAGTCATTTCTCAGCCACTGAAATGAAGCTAATGGAGTCATTTTTGCATGAGCTTTTCCGCTTGGCTTTCTAAATAACTCCCATGAGCAGTTTTGCTCACTTAGGCTACAAAACAGTACTGATACATGTGCTTTTAGACCTGGAATTTTATATCAATGGCCAGAAGTCAGTACAAGATGCGAAGGACATTGTGACTTAACAAGCTACACCTGCCAATATTTTATTTCTGTTCAGCTATTAAAGCTACAAGATATCCCCAATTCCCTTGCATCTAACCCACTAGAAACAGAGGTAGAAATATTATGAAGTTAAAAATATAAAAAAGGCAGAGTAAGCTTTGTTGAATGCATACTAGGTGAATGATAGCTAGAGAGGCATTACCCCAGAACAGCACCTGATGCCCACTTGGATTGCTGGTCGTCAGACTGTAAAGCCGTTGAAGAAAATTCTGCCTGATAGGAACATTTTGGCAACAAGTTGCCAGATGTTCAGTTCAGACTTGTAGCAACTCTGGCGCCCCTAGTGAGCTTTTTCCTGCTGCTGTTCCCAGTCTTCCATGCCAGGAAAACAATTGCTTCTCATTTTATTCTTGTGGTCAGTTCTTACTGGACATGCATAAATGTATAAATGCGTATGCACAGCTAAATGTATGCAAAACTATATTAAACTATACTGTACATGTAAAGGTGAAGTATCAAAATGCACCTAAATTCAGGCACAGCAGCCAACTTTAAAATACAATTTTCCTTTTGAGGTAGAAGGAAAAGTAATGAACCACTAAATAGGTCAATTTATTACAAAAACAAATACCACCACAACAACACCCAAGCAGACAAACACAAAAATCGGGGTGTGGGGAGTAGATAGTTCAGAGAAAGGGGAAAAAATATTTCTGCTGGATTTCAAATGAGGGCAGTTCTGCATGTCAATCAAATGTTATAACCACTGTGGAAATGCCTATAGCAGAAGCTGCAGCAATCCTGGTTGAGACGAACTGAGATGAGGGACATTCCTGTCCTGTCCTGTCCAAAGTACAGATGTTTGCCTAGAAGAAAATTAAAATCAGAAGGGAAATGCTCTGCTAGGGAAAAGTTTCCTGAGGATGGGCTCCAGCATGAGTCTGAAAGTTTAGAAAACTAAACCCCTTGTCCCAGTGACTGACACAGATTGGATTCTGCAACATTATCCTTGGATATATCCATATTCCCCTTCATTCATGGGAAGGGAAACTGCACAGCTACAATGGAGCTCGCCCAAACCAACAAATACTAAGAAAATACTGTCAGAAGTCAGATTCATGGTGGGCAGGGAGCAAGTTGAGGGCAATATTATCTGTTCTTGTCCTCCAGAAACAATTGATGGCCCATACCTATGATGGGGCAACCTGTCAGTGCAGATAGCTGCTAACGTCTGCTGTAACAGTTTAATACATCTGAATTTAAAATATATGTTCACAGCTAAGTAGCCTTGTACACTGACTGTCACTCTTCCCCATAAGGAGAACCCACCTGGTTGACTTATTTTATTAATAATGAAATTATTCGCCTTTTGATTCACATGTGACTTCTTCAGCAAAAATTCCAGTGCTATCTCTAAATCAGAGGCTACAATGTGCTAGTGTGTATCTTGAGATTGTATTACTTTATGATATTTATGTTGTGCTTTGGCTTCCTCCTTTCCCCTACACCCCCAATTGTAGCACCTTAATGAAAATCTGGCAAGGCTGACAGCCAAATTTGAGAAGGCCACAGTGGAGAAGCTGAAATGTCAGCAAGATGCGGAAGCCACTGCAAATACTATCTCCCTTGCAAATCGCCTGGTAAGTATTGGCTGAAGCTTCTGGTGAGGTCGAAAGATCCTTGAAGTATGTCTTTCTTGGTCTTAATGACCGGAGAGAAAACTAGAAATGTTTGTAAGTCTGGAAAGTTTTAGGATTCCAAATCTAAATTAAAGGTAAATATTTCTAAATTAAATCTACATGAGGGAATACTGTTTGGTTTTTTAATGTGTATATTTTCATTCTTTAGTACTAGCAAGGAGAAAATTAAAGAACTGCTAGGTTTTCCTTCTTTTCTAATGAATTCACATGCAGCAGAGCAAGAAAAAAAATGATAGGGATCTAATTCATGAGAGTATATAAGAAAAGATTCAGCACTAATTATTTAACGTGCATTAAAGATAGTGGAAAGGCATTTGGTAGGAACATAACAGTACTTCAGTGATGGCACATGCATCTTATTGAAGCAACGGGCAGATCTTCCTTGAAAATGATCACAAATATACAACTCTGCCTAACCTTCAAAGTGAGGGCAATAATTTCAGGAAATACTCTTCTCATATTTAATCATTTATACAAACGTATGGCTAATTTTGTGATGCGTTGAACAGCATGATAATCATGCATCAGCTCCAGCTGGCATGACAGGAAGGTTTTAATTTGTATTTTTAATGAGCATACAGGATTTAAAAACCACTGTTCCCATTTGACTTTGCAATAAGTCGCTTTCAGGTGTACAGTGCTATAACCTCATATTATGCAAAAGATCAGACTTGCCTGATTAAGAAATAGCAAATGGTTTAAACTGTTGCTATTGGGTGGACAGTTTTCTCAGGTTTTCTGGTGATTTTCAATTCCTACTGCTGTAACCCTCAAACCACTGACAATGCTGTGTCCTCTAAATTTACTAACCAACTGTAATTGAGGCTGGGATCACAATTCATAGCTACAAGGGTATATAAAACTACTGCTGCAGTCTACCAATTCTTTCCAGATTTGAACATAAGAATTGCTTTTTAATGAAATGAAGCCAGTATAACTGCAAGGGCAATGGTTTAAGTGGTCTCTGAATTTCACTATATGAGATTTAAGAGTAGTCTATCAGGTATTTTATTTCCCTCATTATTTTTGAAATACTTCAAGATGCTTGAAGATATTCTGGTAAAATATATTATTGATGCAATGGAATTTACCTGCCACTACAACTCAGATTGGCTTTTTGCCATAAAGGATGTCATGGTGAGTTTAAACTAGGCATATCCATTCACCTTTTTCCTAATTAAAAGTTGAACACAAAATGTCATAGAGTGGAATCATACATTGTGAATAATTAACACAAGCACCAAGTAGGAGATCTTTTCCATCATGCATTCCTGTACAATTTTTAGGCGATAGTGCATTTTTGCCAATAAGCAAAGCTAATGATTGCCACATTTGTGTTTACATTTATTTAGAGAGGAATGAGAGTTTAGGTTGCAGAAGAGGTCAGTCATAGAAGAGTCAGTTACAATTTGAAATGGGGAAAAAAGCATTAAGAATTAGCATGGAGGGTGGACATGATTAAGATGAAAGCTGTTAAAATTAGACCTTTCATTTTGAGATCTGGTTATGAGACCCGTTTCCTGTTTTAGACTTCATATTTTTAAACTTCACTCTTTGTCTACTCAGGCATGGGGGAATGATTGATGCCCTTTTCCATTAATTTTGTCAATATGACAAGTCACTTAGGTAGAGAAAACCAGAAGCCTTGGTACACAATAAGTGGTACCTGGCTTGGCAGTAGTACTTGTGAGAAGAATTGATTTATTCAATTTATATTCTGCCCATCTTGCTATGATAGTCAGAGTGACACTGGGCAGCTTATAATGCAATAATAAAGAGAATTATAAATATAGAAGCAGTTAAAATTATAGGGTATCTGTAATTTGGGTATCCTGAGAGCTTAAGCTTGAGCAACGGTGTGCTATAGCTGTATCTCAACAGTACCTTTCTGTTACATATAAACAGGGCCAATTTTGAACAGTGTTCTGTACATCTTTGTGATGAAATGTCTACATTTAAGTCAATATATATCTTTCTGGTTCAGAACCGGCATTTGAAGACCCTTGGTTATTTGTCCAAATGTTTATCTGTTTGTAAGAAGATTCATACTTTATAACTTTGACTAGGAGAACGAAGACTAACTTTGCGTTTTTGGCACCCTAAATAGACATAATCAGGAATATCCATCCTGACTGTATACATATGAAGGTGAGGTAGAGTCTGCCTCCTTTAGGTCAGTTCACCTCCTGGAGAGAGAATTTTGGAAGTCCAACTGTACCTGTTACTCAGCCATTGCTATGGCCATGCCATCTTTTTTTTTTCCATTAAGGGTTAGGAAGAAGAATAGCTTCTGTACTACTTGTTCCTTTTGAGTTATGATTTTTATTTAACTCAAATGTAAAGTCTAGCTTAAAAAAAAGAAACTTATTTTTCAAGAGACGAAAGTACTGGAGTTAAAATATACCGTATTCCTAAATTGTCTGACTCATCCCCTTTGGTAACAGTGTGAAATAGACTCCCTAGGAGAGATTCAAAGAATTCCCATAGAGATGCAAGCTGTTTCCATATCCTTCCAGCAAGTATCTTGGCTAGTTAAATGAATACCTATGTTCTAAAATTGCTGCCTTACTGTTGATTAGGAACAGGAGATTATTGAAACCAAATTTTTTTTCCTTCTTTTCTTAAGCAATAGTTGTTTCTCTACCATTTCCACAATGATTCTTGTGGTAGAAGTTCTGTGGCCATTTTGTATACTCTAATATCAGGAAGGGATTTGAATGTGGAGAAAGAGGGAGGGAAAGAGGGGGTATATGCTATTTTTATAAAGAAAATGTGTAAACAGAACAACTGTGATAAGAGATTAGTCAGGCATGGAATCTGATAAAGTCTAATTTTCCTGGTTTTTTTAGGTTGGGGGCCTGGCCTCTGAAAATGTGAGATGGGCTGATTCAGTAAGAGACTTTAAACTGCAAGAAAATGCGTTGTGTGGTGATGTCTTGTTGATTACTGCCTTTGTCTCCTACCTGGGTTATTTCAGCAAGAAATATAGACAAGACCTGATGGACCATGCATGGAAACCATACCTAAAGCAGCTAAAAGTGAGCAGAAGGCAACTGTTATATTTTCACATGCCTCTCTTCTAAAAATACCCTAGCTGCTGCTGTTGACCACGATGGTATTGGGAAATATTTCTTTAGTTGCCAAAATTTGTTTTGAATTAATGGTTAGGGAGACTTCCCATTTTACACAGGTTGTTTTCTGTGGGAATGAAGAGTATTTCCTCATCTTCTTTCTCTCTTCCCTCTGCCTTCTATTCTTCATATTGTGACTTGATGCCAAAAGTAATGCATTATTGCTCTTTGGGGGAAGACAAGATAAACTGAAGACAGCTTTACTAAAAGTGGAGCTGCCAACACTAGCAGAATGAAATGCTGGTGAGTTTACTGGTTTTTTGCAGTTCCTTTCCAGGTAAGGAGAGGAATTGAGATAGCCCACAAGTGCTTCATACAGTTGTTCCTCATGAGGAGACTGGCAAGTTTAGGAAGGATCTAAAAATTACAATTAAAACAGAAACACTAAAATTTAACATTAATGCAAGTAAAGCAAAATATGTTAATATTTGGATAGATTGAAGAATTTGTAAACAATGGACTCTAAGTTAATTTTCATAGTGACTATTGAGTCAAATGCCTTATGGAGAGACTTTGTTTAAAATATGTTATGAAAGAGGACCAAGTTTTACCTGACAATATTGAGACTGATCTGAAAGTACTTTTAAAAATAACAGACTATAAGAAAAATATGAAGGAAGATGAAACACTAGACATATAAAAGAAACTGGCTGATCTGTTAATAATTAAAAGGAATAAAGAAATTACAAGCTAAAAGAGTGAGCTGGATAATTTTTCTTGGATTTGCAAAATAGACTTGTTAAAGCTTTAAAGAATTTTATGAGAAGAGACAAATGAAAAATGAATAAAAAATCAAATTGTAGGACATTAATTGAAAGGACTAAAGCTCAAGGTTATTAAAAATGAAAGGAAGGAATATAAAGTTGTTTTATTTGATCAAGGTTAAAATTGATATACTGTTATCTCTGGTAATCCTGGTAAAGCTGCCCAGAGTCATCCTATGGTAAGATGAATAGCCAATAAATTTTACAAAGAAACAAATCCTTAATGGACTTTTGCTGATCAAGACTGAAATAATGAAGTTTTTAGTATTTGTTTATAAATAAGAGATGAGGTATGGGTAGAAGAGATCATTTGTTGTATTTTAAGAGAAAATGATAAGTTATTAAAATTGTGTATACTTGTGATGAAGGGGGAAACATTTCTCTATATATTTCCTTTCTTTTCTTTACTATATTTTTTCTTTTCTATTTTTCTTTTCTATATTTTTCTTTCTTGTCTCTTTTATTTCTTCTTTTTATTCTTTTTTTTAGTTTGCATTAGTTTTTACCTTTGCAGTTGTAATTTTAAATAAAATTGCTATTTTATTATGTTGTTATTGCAGTGCGAAATGACATCTTGATTGAAAAGATACGAAAGACCTTTAATGACTCTAGTCCCTAATCTTCTAGCAGTGGTTGGTTGGCTTCAATGTGGGCTGGCACTTAGGACTTTCATCTTCTCAGAACTGTGAATATTGCCTTGAAGCACAACAGCAGATGTGTGAATGTGTTAATTACATTCTTCTAAAGAACAACTTGTAATCATAATCAGATCTTTCTTTACCAAGTTGTCAGATTTGTCTGCTTCAGGCTTCATTCTTTGAGGTTTCTGTGTCATTGACTGGTATCTGTGCATATAAAGGCAAAAGAAGAGGGTGTTGGTTGCCTCCAGTCCATTGACTCTTGATATATCTTTAAAAGGTAGTAGACCTATACAGTACACACTAACTTTCAGCTCACCTATATTTTAAATAAAATTGAAAAATACAAGATACCATGGGAATAAGAAAAAAATAGTCTAATTACTTCCCTTTGGAAGCGGATTCCTTTATAATATCCAAGGGCAATCTGTCAAGTCTTTCCATGAAGCCATTGCCACTGAATTTCCCCCATTGCTCAGGGCAGAGGCAGCATGTAGATGGAGTTGTTCTGTGATTCTTCAAACCACTAAAAATATACATTCCCTCAGCCCCAAATCTGATCTGATGATGAATCTGAATAAATGACCTACAGCTCATGAAAATTGGTGCCTTTTAATAAAATTATTTAGCTGGAAAGGTTGCTACCAAATTCTTAATTTTTTTTTTAATAGAAAAAGTTTTTATTGGTCAATAACGTACAAAACAATAGCTTACAATATGTGGAATTTCAATT
>JANHFO010002429.1:69715-87740 GCA_032468095.1 Pareas carinatus | reverse complement strand
TAACGTGCCTACCGTCCTTGTCCTACTGTCCCCATTTACTTGTTCTCACTTATATGTTCATATGTTTTTATTTTTTTACCCATTACTATTGTTGATGTTCTATATGCTTGACTAAATAAATAAAAAAAAGCCAAGAATTATCTGTAAAACATCTTCGATACAAGTAGTCCTCGACATACAACCAGCTGCTGAGTGACTTTGAGCTTACAACGGATCCCCCAGAAACTACTTAAGACCTGGAATCAAAGTTCCAATGGCTGTCTCCACCCTGTGCTTATTCAATAGCATTGTGACCACTTTGCAACTGGCCTGCATTTACAGCTGTTTGCAGAGTCCCTGGTTAGGTGGCTGCAATTTAGAGTTTGCTTGACAACTATGCGTTTCCTTAATGACCGCTGCAAAAAAAATATGCAAAATTGAGTCTGGTCACGCGATGAGGGGTATGACTTATAACTGTAATGGTGGGCTCGATCCTAATTGTAAGTCGATGACTACCTGTTCTTTGACTTCTGAGTCATTCATCCTTTAACTTTTTTTTTGCTGTGTTTTCTGCAAATAATTCCAAAAAAGAGCTTTTTGTAAACAAGAGAAACTCTACCAAGTTCAGCAGCGTGAACAAATGGGTTTTGCAGCATTTTGAAGTGTAACAGTAAAGTGGCTTTAGCAGATTGGTGAGAAATAAGTCAGTGGTTTGTGAGTGGGTGTCTGTTGCTTTTTGAACACCAATAAGCTCCAAGAACTGTCTTGGGATACACAAGATGAGACATCAGGACAATTTTAATCAGTCACATGTCATCCAGGCAGCTGAACCAAATAATCTTCCAGAAATGTAATGCAACAGAAGAAAAACAGCTATCATGCCTAGTTCATTATGATGAAAGCTGCATTTCCAAGATTGCCTGGGAGACTCAGTAAAAGCCTTGTTTCCTAAATTATGCTGTCTTAATCATGCTGTATACAAGTGCCTGTTGTATTCTGTCAAGTTTTTTTTTCCTTCAGAAATCTGAGGACTGTTTGCACTTTTCAGGTTGTGCCCACGCCCTCATTTCTGTCTTATTCTTGCAATTTGGACCTCTAGGCGCTGTTCTGAGCTATTAATTGAAATGAGAAAGACTTTGCTGACTGTCAGAGTGCACAGTTGCTGCTCATAAACAGACATTCTGTTCTTCCAATTTCACTTATTATTAATTGATCCAGTGCACGCAGTCTTGGGCGCTTGCTTTCAATTTAAACATATTGAAGTGTTCCTGCATCCAGGCAGTGCATTAATGGTGCAGCGCTTGGTAATGCTCTGGGTTCAATTCCTGAGCCACCTTATCATGCAGATCACCCTAATGCTGTATTTGATTCAATTGTGCTATTGTGTCCTTCGAGGCATTTAGGGTTCTACATTAGATTCTTGTATCTAGTTTTACTGCATTTTTCTTAAACCTGTTGTTTGTTCTTTCTAAAATAAGTTTATTTACAGTAACCAAAATATACAGTATATATAAACCTTAAATCTGCTTTTCCCAGTAGATATCTTATTTCTCACAAAACTCCAACTTCTGTTCTTCTTCAGGACTTTCTTTCAAAATGAGGTATTGGTTCCTCCTTATGTTTATTGGTTGGAGAATACACTTCACTACTTTTCTTGTCATTTGATTCGCAGGCCATATACAGTATAACCCATATACACATGTATAATATTAAACAATCAGTTAATTTCAGGTGAAGAAAGGTTTACCAGTAGTTTCTTCTTTGCTTACCTCTACCAGGGGACCTGAGGACTGGATTGTTGGACCACCTGGCTTTTGGTTGGTGCTGGTTAATGCCAGGTCTGTCTGTAAGAAGACCACATCCACCCACAATTTAGTGGTGATGAATTGGTAGAACTGGCACGTGTCACTATGCAGAGGATGGAGGGAATGGCCTTGAGAGACATGCAGGCCTGGCCTTTGCCTCCAAGTAGTTGTTTGGTGATCTGAATGTGGAAGGTATCACCATCTGTCCTTTGTTGTGGCAGAACACTCTCTGATCCAGATACAACCATTGCCCATTTTCTCCACAGGGTCAAGTCCATTCAGAGACGCTGTCTCAGATGCCTCATGAATTCACTTGGTTTCCAGCATGCTTTTGGGGAGTTTCCCAATAATTTTGAGGAGCTGAATTACTGCTGACATGAGACATCATCTTGACTGCTTGACAAAGTCAGTTCTGAATGGCTTTTCTTTTTCTTTTGGTCAATCCCAGTTTGCAATTGGTTTTCTGATGGCTTCAAGAGCTGCAGTAGCAGAAACATCACTGGAAAACAGACTGAATTTGACTAAGTCTGGATCTGTTCCCTAGTTCAGGCCTATTCTGTAGTGATAAGGCAGCAGAAATGCAAGCTCTCTCCCAGTCCTTGCTTTTCAAGTTAGAAAGTGGGTCTGTGCCTTCCAGAGCTACAGCTTGAAGACTAGACTAGACTGGGTGGAGATGCTGTTTTGTTGGGAAGGAGTGCCTCATTCTACTCTCAGAACAATACTTTTTTTCATTGTGTGAATACTTCCAATATTACCAATACAAAGTCCTGCTGAAGTTTGATCAATAGTTAAAAGAAAGGATAAGCAGACCAAACTGAAGAAAGCGCAATCACTTTAGTTCTGCTAAACTAATAACTGTGTTCTGCTCACAATTAGTTACATTTCATTTCAATAAAAGTACAAGCAAATGGGAAAATTCCAATATGAATTTTTCTCCTTGTCCTAGAATGGCTTCATTTTGACTCGCTGCACTTGGTCTTGCCGAGGATTGGCATGAAGTTGGCTTTTGAAATAACGTTCATTCCCAAAAGACCATAACATTTTAAAAAAAGGAACATTAGCTTCTGTTAGCAATAGGATTGTGTTGTGTTATATTCTCGAGTCTTTCAGATGAATCCCCAGAAGCTAAGCTTTAATTTGTACCTGAAAGCTATCAAACAATAGCCTTTTTTATTTTGGAAGTGAAAGGTTTTCAAAGTCCTTCCTATTTCCAAGATAAGAAATTCCTCACACTTTTCAGCAGTTCTTCCACACACAAAGACCCTGATTATCTAAATTGATGGCTCTCTACTAGTTTAAAGCTATCGCTCTGATCTGTGGTTTGTGATAAATAATATGCCTTACTGAAGATGTGTTCAGTTTCATATTTCTGCAGCATCCCGCCATTGTTATGAACTTTGCTTATTTATTGAAATCTGGGCTATCGGAAATTAGATTTTTGGTGTGCTGGAAACAAGCAAGACATGTTCAGAAACCACCTGCTTTTGTAAATCCCTATTCCTTGACTCTCTGCCTCTGCATTTCTGGCTTTGAGATAGATGTTGGCTCCGGATTTCTCAATCTTGATAGAATAATTTAAGCCTTCCTTTAGTGTTTTCATTACTTATAGACCAAAGCTGAAAGGTTTGATAAAAGGCCCCTTAATTCAGATTCATTTCTTATTTATTTTTATCCAAATAAATATATCTTTGCTTTTGCCTTCCATAATGGAGTTATCCATACAAAAAACCCAGGAAAACAATGTTTTCTCTTAAAGCATCAATACCGATGTTTGAACTTTTCTCAGATAACATCAGAAGTTCCTGTCCTTCCATCCTATCAGGCAATATGTTGTAGGGTGGGCATCCCAGTTGCTAGAAAGACTTGCAATATAAAACTCACTGGGTGATTTTGGGCCAATCAGTCTTTCTCAGTCTAATCTATGCTGGAATGATAGAAAACTGAAATGGAGTAATTCTGAACAAAAGTGCCAGCATTGCAAATATTTGAAGACCTCAGCTGAGCAGGATGTGAAATCTGATTTTCTGGTAACTAGCTTAAATTTCAAGGATGGATTATTTCATTGAAAATAATCAAGCAATTTTATTTCAGCTGTTTACGGGAAATTTGTTTTGTCTGGAGGAAGTAATGTTATTTCAGTAACAGTACATTATTCTAACAAACAGAATACCATCATCATCCCTAAGAAAACAAACACTCAGAACTGTTTCCTTAATTGCTAGTTATTTGTCTTGATTATTTGCATTTCAAAGTGTAGAAAATACACATTGTTTATGTGCAGTTAATGCCCAGGGAAGTGAATTATAGTGCTCAGAGCTATTAGGCAAGGTGTTTTTTTAATGTAGTTCATGCGTGCGCACGTGTGTGTGTGTGTGTGTGTGTGTGTGAGAGAGAGAGAGAGCATCAGAGTACTTATCATCATCCAGAAGATATGATGCAGCAGCTGCTTTGAAGAAGGCTAATAACTTTGTCTTTTTCTCCTAGAACATTCACCTGGTGGCCAAGTGGTTGAGTTCCCTGGAGAAGAAACTAGAGCAGCATAGTGAAGGAAGTCACCCTGATTTCCGGGTTTTTATCAGTGCAGAGCCTGCAGCTTCTCCCGAGAGTCATCTGATACCACAAGGTATCCTGGAGAATTCCATCAAAATCACAAATGAACCACCAACTGGAATGCATGCCAACCTTCACAAGGCTCTGGACAACTTCAACCAGGTATCCCTCTACCCCTCCTCCCACCTCAAGAAGATTCTTGGTCCTCTCTTTCAGAGCCAGGCTAGGAAGTAGGAGGTAGTTCCATTCAGGCCTATTATAATGTAAATCAAGGCATTAGCATTTTGGGGTGAGGAAGTTTTTATAACTGGAATCTGGTCTCCAGAACTGAAACATGCATGTAATCTCAAAGTCCCTTCCAACATTGTCTAAATTAGCTAAGCATTTCCTCTGGTATGTTGACTAGGCTTGTTCTAAGGAAGGGAATGAATTTTCTGAACTTAAGGCTCTCAGGTAGCCCAGTCTAGGATGCAAGAGATTGAAATATTGCCATTCTTGCTTTTGGAGGGAGAGTGCTCTGCTTCTTAGCTTTCTAACAGCTCTTGTCATTACTTGGTATGCTTTGGGGAAAGCACTCTATGTCTGAATTGGCATGGCTGGATGGAGATTAATGCTGTCATGCTGCTTTTGTTTCCATCTTTTATCACTCATAATTCATCATAAACTAGGAGGAGGAAGGAGTATTAGGTTGGTTTACCACCTTGAGAGAGTGATATATATGGTGAAATATTAAAAAAACAAATAAACAAACAAGCACATTCTATATTACAGAAAGAGGGGTGAGATGGAATATTTCTTTTTGCAAATCAGATAGTGTTTCAAAATGGCTGATTTTTTGTTACAAAACATTTCCTGTCCTACAATACTGTTATAATAGCACTCTCCCTCCAAAAGCCAGAATTGATTAACTGCTTTGAGCTTCTAGTTCACTCAATACAAGATGAATTCACATAGAGATGCTGAAACGTGATTGGGGTTATTGGGGTCAACACTGGGGTCCAGTGTTGGTTATACAATGGGTGGCTATATTGCATTTTAAATAAATAAATAAACCAAAAACAAACAAACAAGGCTACAAAGAATTTATTACCATATTCCTTTTAAATAAAATGGATATATTTTGTGTTGCATAAGCATTCTGTTGTTCTTTCAAGTTTGCAACTAGAGAGATGTGTGAGGATAAATAAGCACAGGGTGTATTTGTCCTAATGTTATGACTCAGACCTTTGTCTCACTTTTTATCCAGGAGACTAGCACATTTGTGGGGAAAAATAATCCCCAAGGCTTCAAAGGACTATAATACATATGGAAAATGATGTTGAGTGTTGGCTAGCCATCCAAGTGCTCTTTGTTTCTCAGTTAATCTGTCACAAATAATCATGGATACTCTTGAACATCATTGTGGCAGATGGGGAGGTACATAAATTTGATCAATTGATAATATTCATTGATGACAGCACCATGCCGTGGAGATTCTTTTCCAATGACTTTATTTGGATCAGAATGTTGTCTAAACAATTGAAACAGAAGAAGCCCATTTTGTTGCACATTTGTCACCCACATCACAGAAATTATCCATCTAATCTCCAAACCATGCTATAAGCAGACTATGAGAACAGTCATCTCCTAATAAAACATCAGACCAATTCAGATAGTATTTGATCAACTATAAATATTCAGAAAGCATGCTTTTAGATGACTTTAAAAAAATCAGTTATAAGCATTATGACAACTATAAAGTGATATTTTATTTGTACAGAGAATTATCTTAAGTGATTTATTTATTAATAAGTAGTGAGAAAAATGTTAGTATGAAAACTACCAAAATGGATTATCAATGGAAAATAAGCTTAGTAAGTTTAGAAGTCAGCAACTCACAGCTTCTCAGATCAATGTAAGTAATGAGGATGAGTGAAGATAGCATTGTCTAATGCTTTGCATGGGTCAATGTGTCATTATTCCTCTTCATTTCATTTGGCTCCTACATAAAGACTTAGATCATGGTTGTCCAACTTTTGGCTTGCCTGAGCTGTATTGAATGAAGAGGAATTTCTTGGACCTCATATGAAAAATATAATATAGTTAATGTATATAAATAACAAACTTTCTCTATTTTTTATATATTTTATTACGATCTTGTGGGGCTGCATTACTAGCTGTGTAGGGCTGCAAGTTGAACACAATTGACTTAGTTGGTATTTATTATGGAAACTGTTATGTCCTTGGTTTGGGTAGACATCGAAGACATGGGTTATACAAATAGAAACATTAGTCTTCTGTGTAATGGATTGTTTGAGGGTGACCTTGGGAGTTCTTTTGATGTGGAGTCCTGAGTCTTGTGCTGTGATCTCTTGGGTCATTTGTGCAGTGATTACTTTTCCATTAGTCATGACTAGCAAGAAGCAAAAAGCACCAGCCTGAAGATGGCAAGTGAGACCTTGCCGAAATGTCGCAAAGATATTCTCAATCTTACACAGGAAAAGACCAGAACACACCTAGACCTACATACCTAGAACCATGAAAATCTACAAAAAAATACATACATACATACATACATACATACATACATACATACATACATACATACATACATATATGCCTCCTCCGGCTTTACCAACTTTAGCATGACCATGCAAAACCTCAATACATAACAGAAACCAACTTCTCTTTTCCTGCAGGACACCCTGGAGATGTGTACCCGTGAGAATGAGTTCAAGAGCATCCTTTTTGCTCTCTGTTATTTCCATGCTGTGGTAGCAGAAAGGCGAAAATTTGGCCCTCAGGGCTGGAATCGTTCATATCCGTTTAACATTGGGGACCTCACCATTTCCGTCAATGTTTTGTACAATTACTTGGAATCTACTTCTAAGGTGAGCTGAATCATATACTAGAACCACGTGTAATGGTTTCTAATAAATGATCGCTAGGGGTATTTTTGAGGGGTGGAGCAGCATTTTCGAACAATGTGTCATCTTATTTATTTATTAGTCAAATTTATATCCCGCCCTTCTCCCCAAAGGGACCCAGAAGTCTTTCCTTCTTTCCTTTTGTGACTTTGAAAAAGAATATACTTTGCATCTAATCATCATCCTATTTCTGTGAATGTTTGTAACTGGCCTGGTGTGCTCGTGCTAGGACATTTCTCTGAAAATATTTGTTTGAGTGCTTAGATAAATGTATTTCTGTCTCAGGAATGGGGAGAGACTTGTTTTCATCAACACTCCTACTCTTTTTCAGTTCTCACACACATACAAATATACACACATGCAAAAGTCTGTTCCACAGTCTGTGGCTTCTCTAAATGAAATCTCTTTGGTGCTGCATGGAGTTGTATAATTGCTATATATTACATCCAGTTTCCTACAGTTTCCTACAAAAAACAAACTTCTGCTTTAAGATCTCCAAAGGCTATCAAAAGAATTGCCCGCTGCTATGCTGTAAGGAACTGTTCCAAATAACTTTCCCTTTGACATTTAGGTTCCCTATGATGATCTCCGGTACCTCTTTGGAGAGATCATGTATGGGGGTCACATCACAGATGATTGGGACAGACGTCTCTGTAAGTCCTACTTAGAAGAATTTATCAAGCCTGAAATGCTGGAGGGAGAGTTCTTGTTGGCTTCGGGATTTCCTCTCCCAGGAAACATGGACTACAAGGGTTATCATCAGGTAGTCTTACATTTATTCAACCTCCCCTGGTTTGTGTTGGAGTTCATAGCCATACAAGAAAGCAATTTAGGGATTCAGAGCTTTAGGCAAGATCTGCTGTTTTTGTTTTCATAATGCTTTCTGATTGTAATATGACTGTTGCTTATGTCCTTGTCCAGTTCGTGCAAGGATAGAAAAAATATTTGTGTTGTTGTTTCTCTAAACTTAGAAGTCCCAGTAAAAACAAAAACAAAAAACTGTTAACTTTAAAAAAAGTTTTAGGTTGCAATCCAAGGTATCAGGTTTCTCTAGATGTCTTGGGCAACAGCTCCCATTGATCTTTGCTATTGACCATGCTGGCTGGAATTAAGGAGAGTTAAGCAAAATGTCTAGCTTCTCTGTCACTGTGCTTGTACTCTACTATATGTAGACATGCATAGGAATTTCCTAGCAGGGTTCTTTATCCTCACTATTATTTTACAATATAACCAATACTTTTTTTAAAAAATTACACTTTTGACTCTTCTATGTTACTTCAGTCATTCGTTGATCAAAATTGTATTCTAATTACGGCTGAGACTGATGCACACTAAAGTATACCAAAAATGTATTTCAGTTGAAAATGCCTAATGCCTAATTTTAATTAATGACAATTTTAATTTGACTGGGGCTGATCTGCTTACAAGTGCAGCATTGTGCTGACTAACTTTTTAGAGGTTCAGTAAAACTACAGATGACTGAGAGCGTTATACACCATTCAGAGTCACTTGGCTATGAGATGGGTGACTATATAACATGAATGAATATGTGGTACTTGTTACTTGCTGAATGTACATATCATTTTCCTGCCTAGTATATAGATGATGTCTTGCCTCCTGAATCTCCATATCTATATGGCCTCCATCCTAATGCAGAAATTGGCTTCTTAACCCAAACATCAGAGAAGCTTTTCCGTACTGTTCTGGAGCTACAGCCTCGAGACACTAGCCTTGGAGAAGGTGTTGGAACCACTCGGGAAGAGAAGGTGAGTGAGGAGGACATGACTTGTTTCCTTTCCATGTAGATGATTTTATTTTATCTGATTTCATTTCATCCCCAAGACATTCAGGTCATAAGATGCTCGCACAGGGAGTTCGCTATTAGCCAGATGGTAGCAATACTGGGAAGCCAACATCTAGGGAAGACCCAGGAGCTTTACATTCTCTATCAGGCTGCCATCCCCTTAGCATGCATAATACAGAACTATGCTTCATGACCTCTGCTGATTTGTTGTTCTAAATAGCAGAGGAAGTATAAATAGTCTTTTAAAGAAAAGTAGGACAATTCTTTGCATGTATAAATTGAACTTACTTATGGAGATGAAAGAAGCAGATCTTCATTTCATGCCTGCTGCTACCACGTTCCGGGAAAAGAATGGGCATTTCATCTGGGAAAGGATAGAGCCTCGATTCTTGATGAAGCCCCTCTGGGAGCTTTGCAAAGTAACCTAGCAAGTTGCAAGACTTCCTTAGGACATTTGAGAGAAAACTGCAGGACTAGGACACTGCTAGGAACTTTGGCTAGGCGGGATGGGTAGATTGTCCTCAACTTATTGTCCGCCATTCATTTGGTGACCGAAGTTACAAAGGCACTGAAAAAAGTGACTTACAACTGGCCCTTGCATTTACAACCATCATGGATCCGTATGGTCTGGTTATCAAAATTGAGGTGCTTTGCAACCCCCATGTATTTACAATGGTTGCTGTGTCCCAAGAAAACGAAGAGAAGGTAACAACTGCGCATAGTGAACTCCAAATAAAGGCTATGTAGTCAGATTAGTTAACCTAGTTATTTATAATTTGCTAGTTAAAAAGATCTTGGATTTTAGTGCACAGTCCACAGTTACCAACATTGAGAATGTGGTTAACTGGATATCTTGTTGGATATTGTTTGGTAGGAAACCTTTCTCACAGAATGTAAAGGATATGTACAAACTCACTTCTTTAGGAAGACTGATTATTGCTTTGTCAAGCAATTATTGTCAAGCAAAATAAAACTATCAATAATTATTAATTACTGCTGCTCAATATTCCTTCCATTATCAGGCATTTTTTTCCCAATATTCATTCTTGTTAACACGAACAGAAGGGTTTTGTTGCATTATATTTCTTTACGGGGTTCCCTTTAAATTTAGTTTATGTGCTGCCTCCTCATTCTCCCACTACTTTTGGGAATGTGACTCCTGACATGCCACAGAAAAGCTGTTTTAGTTGCCTTCCCAGGAAAAATTACATACCTTTATAGTAGGGACAAAGATTGGATGAATTTACTCAGTTTTTGATTTGTGATTATTAGTTTCTACTGATTAGAAATGATGGGTTGGGAAATGGAGATACAATTTCTGTAGTTGCAAGGAATACTTCAAAGTATATTAGGAAGATTGAAGCTCCTTCTATCTCATTTAGTGAATACTAATTACATTATCATCCAACTCATCCAAAATCTGGCAGTTAAACTGTATTTCCTGTATAGTTTGTAGCATGGTGCAATAATTCACATTAACATTGATTGATTGCATTTGTATCCCACGGCAATGTAGCAACTCTTGGTGGCCTACATAGCACAAAATATAGACAAATGTATAAAGCATTTATGCTATGGTTAAAATAATTGATTAAATAACAGCCATAACACCCTTAAAATAAGTATACAATTTAGCTATATTAAAATAGAATAACAGATGGTGTACAGCAAGAACTTAAGAGGATGCTCTCTGAAATAGTTGCGTTTATTACAGAAAGAACTGGCATTAATCATCAGCATCTTGAGGCCAAGGACACCAGCAGTGCAGGGACCTAGTTTACAGGTTGGGGAAACCGGGTTGACACTGCTACCAAATTGGAAGTCTCTCTTCCTCTGAAATGGTCTACAGATAGTCCTTGATTTATGACTATAATTGAGCCCAGAATTATGGTTGTAAGTCGTGATGGTTGTTAAGCACCACAAACATGCCTGCCTGTTTTTACAAGCCTGTATGTAACAGTTGTTAAGTGAATGCCAGAGTTGTTAAGTCAACCTATTTTCTTCAGTGGGTGTTTTTTGCTGAAAACTGGAAGTACAGTAAATGTGGGAAACTGACTGTCAACTGTCCCACTGGCATATGCAGGAAAAAAAATTCCTGGGACATAATTTTACCAAGAGTATAACTTTACTAATAGATCCATACAGGCACAAAGGAAGCAAAGCTAATTCTAAAGGTTCCTGAGGAAAACTGCAAACGTACTTTCCACCTTTTCCCCTTTGTCCTCCAATCCAATACAATTTTTTTTGTTTCGAGAAACAGTCTGCACTGCTCAAAAACTCCTGTAGCATGACCTTGAAGTTTTGGAATTTTCTCAGGCTGTAGCCGGCTCGCATAAATACCTCAGCCCCTCCTAACTTCCCAAGAATTCCAATCTTTCACCTCCCCCCTCTCTTCCATTTCTGTTGTCAAGCTGTGAGTAAAATGCAGGTAGCAATGAAATCTGAGTCAACCTTGACACTGACAAACAAAATCAAACATTGGGGTCTTGTGACTGCAGAATGCTGTCAATGGCTGTCAATGCAAAATGATTGCCAAGCACCCAAAATGCAATCATATGACCATGGGGGAGGGATGTGGCTGTTGAAACTTCGGAATTGGGTTATAGGTAGCTCTGGAGAGGTTCATCATAACCATCATAATGGTTGGTTGCTAAGCGACCAGTTGTTAAACGAAGACTATGTGCATATGATGCTTTCTGCCATATTGTCGTCCATGTCACTATCAGTCTAGCACAAGCCAATTGTTGGAGTACCAGCTGAACCTCATCTTGCAGCCAATCTCAGTTGCATACCCTTCCTACTGTCAGGCACAGAAAATCATGAGTCCAGGCTGTTAGAAAGAATATATAGGTTTATTGTAAGCTAAAGCTCTCTTCAAGAAACTGAACCGTCAAAGCAAATTTGCAGTAGGTAAGAGTCAGTAGAATTCAAGATGGACTGTACTTAGAACTTTTGTGGAAGTGAAGGGACTTGAGACTGTTGATGCATTTGACCCCTCCTTCAAGCTCAGACTGGTTATTTCCTACAGCTATGTTCTCGTGGTGCAAACCCTCAGGGACTGTAGGGACTTTCTCACTTATGCCTGAACAGTTGGGCTTCAACCCCTCACTTGCATCTCACAACAAATGAAATTTATTATCCCCTACTTCCTCTCAAATTTGAGACAATTTCTTCGAATCACTGGCAGACAGACTGAACATTTCATAGGGTGTATGTCAAGTCTTAATGCTTCTCAGATTCTCAAACTCTACTGACTTCTTGCCTAGGTAGGTCGGGATCAGGGATCTTCACCCTGTGACCTCCTCACTCTCTTTCATCAGTGGTCCTTCTAATCCAGGTTCCAGACCCTGCCAACAATTGAGTCTTGTAGTCCACTTTGGGCAGAGATGCTGCCAAATTTCAGTCCAAAGCAAAAGAAAGATCCGTAGTAAAATGATACCAGAAAACCACTGCCTCTGCATTATTGCATTTGACAATTGCTGAATAAAATGACTCTTAAGGAGGTTCAATAAAGTGTGCTCCAATGTTTCTTTCCCCCCTTTCTTTTATAACTTCATCTATATTCAGATTAGAACTATCCTAATCTGAAATTGAGACACAGGCACAGAGAATCAAAGAAAAAAAAGAATATTTGTATAATGTGTGGCCATTTTCAAAACCATTTATGTACACGAAGCCTCTATGAATGTTTGTAGATGTAATAATCTGTCAGATGGCTTGATTAAAGGAGCCAACCTTGGACTGACTCAGCTTTTCTCCAATAAGGAGAAATTAACTACTCTAAATCTAGTTCAAGTTATTAATAACTTGTGTAGGTAGGTTTCAGCAATATCCCATCACTCTGGCATATAGGTGAAGGCGTTGCTTGATGACATCCTGGAGAAATTAACGGACGAATTTAACATTCCTGAGCTGATGGCCAAAGTAGAAGAGAGAACACCATACATTGTGGTTGCCTTCCAGGAATGTGAACGCATGAACTTTCTTACTTGTGAGATTAAACGGTCACTGAGAGAGCTGGACCTGGGACTGAAGGTACAGACATTCCCTCCCTCATTTTTTGTGCAATTTTTGAGACAATTTAGAGATGACAGGAAAACATTCAGTTTGAGAGGGGTAGCCTTCCATTAGAAAGCTGATGTTATAAAAAAGAACATATAAACCCATGTAAATAAATACATGTAAATAAAAAGAACCAGTTTGGTTTTGTGGTAAAGGTGCTGGCCTAGAAACTAGATTGTGAATTCTAGTCCTGCCTCAGGCACAAATGCAGCTCCGTGACTTTGGGACAGTCACTTTCTTTCAATCCAGCTGACATGGTTGTTGTGGGGAATACAGGAAGATAAAGAATATTATGAATGTTCACTGCCTTGAGTTATTTATAAAAATAGTAAAGGTGGGATAAATACATAATAAATAAATTAGCAGAAAACAGCCATTATTGCCATTTTAAAATTCAAATAAAAGCTAGAAAAATGTTGTCAGTTCTGTCAAATAATAATAACAGCTCATGATATAGCAGAAGTATCTAAACTATTCCATAAATATCTTCCAGTTTTTTTAGGAGTTTTTCAAGTTGCTAAGATTAGTTGATTTTCTATTTCTCTGCCCTTATTTGCAACTGAGGTTGAACGACTTTCAGATGTATTGCAAATCCTATTAAATATTTTTAATGATATTTTCCCATGTTTAGTATGTTTTGGCTGAAACCTGCCATGTGTCTGTCATGCTTCTTTTTCTTACATATTTTAGGGTGAATTAACCATGACCAATGATATGGAGACTTTACAGAATGCCATCTTCTTAGATATGGTGCCTGAATCATGGACCAAGAGAGCTTACCCTTCTATGTCTGGTTTAGGCAGTTGGTTCACCGACCTTCTCAATCGCATCAGAGAACTTGAAACATGGATAGGAGACTTCATACTACCATCCGTGGTGTGGCTGGCAGGATTCTTTAACCCACAGTCTTTCTTGACCGCCATAATGCAGTCCATGGCCCGAAAAAATGAGTGGCCTCTGGACAAAATGACGCTGCAATGTGACGTGACTAAGAGAAACCGTGAAGAGTTCACCAGTCCTCCACGGGAAGGTGCATATATTCATGGCTTGTTCATGGAGGGCGCACGCTGGGACATGCAGGTAAATGCAAAGATTTAAGGGTTGCTGCTACTTGATAAGTCACCAAAATCAGGAAAAGGGACATTCCTTATTGTGAAACAGAAGTCCCAGAATAATGAGACTGTGCATGTCTAAGACTGTGGTGAGTCTTAACTTAGATTTGCCACTTCTCTGGGGAGGATTCAAACTCACCTCCGGAAAGTATGCCATTTGTCACTAAAAGCCTGGGGTAAGAACTCTGCTATGCATATTCATAGCCTTTTTTGACAAGTACAAAATTGGTGTTTTTCCGGTATTCATCATTTTGAGATACCGTAGATGGTTTAAGTTAAAAACCATAACCATGAACTGCTAAAGTTGCATTAAAAGCAAAGTGTGTGGAATGTTTCAAGTGAAATCTTTAAAGTCAGGTTTGAGCTGATCATTGTTTCAAGTGGCAAATAAAAGAAATAGCAGAAGGTAGTGGTGGCAGCATGGATGGGGAAGATAACCTTCAGGGCCTTACCAATTTGCTTTGCCTAGCTTTTGCTTTTACACCATTTAATGGGTTTTCACTTCTGTGCTGCAGTTTGCATGTTCAGAGAGGAAGAAATCTGTGTCAAATAGCTAAACAAAAAGCAGAGACACCAAAAGAGTTCCTCTGTGCTTTTTATGCGTGGGACATTTTTGGCAGCTTGGAAAGTACTGTGCCCAAATTCTTTTACTCTGAAAGCTCTTGTAGTTCTTTGGCTAGATGGCCACCTAGGCTGGGACCCAAAGAACTGTTCAGCCCATCAGCCTATAGAGTTGAGGGCAGGGCCCTAAGGAGTCTATAAAGCAGGCAGGGAACATCTCAAGATTGCAGGCCTAATTGGGATCTTCATTTGCTATTACAGGTCTACCTCCTTTAGGAAGCTTAGATCCTCCTCAGCTGCTCTCCCCTCAATCTCTTCTGTGATGCTTCCCCCTCTAATTTTCCCAATTGACAAAAGTGGAGACTGTTTTAAAGTCCTGCTTATACAAGGGGTAAGGGGGCGTGATGACTCAGTGGCTGAGACACTGAGCTTGTCGATCAGAGAGGTCGGCAGTTCAGCAGTTCGAATCCCTAGCGCCACATAATGGAGTGAACTCCCGTTACTCGCCCCAGCTTCTGCCAACCTAGCAGTTCAAAAGCATGTAAAAATGCAAGAAGAAAAATAGGGACCTCTTCGGTGGGAAGGTAACAGCGCTCCATGCACCTTAGGCATTTAGTCATGCCGGCCACATGACCATGGGGACATCTTCGGACAGCGCTGGCTCTTCGGCTTAGAAACGGAGATAGGCACCACCTGTAGAGTCGGACCGACTAGCACACATGTGCGGGGGAAATGTTTACCTTTTTAACACAAGGGGTATTTTTGAAAGCAGCTCAGGAGACTGTTTGGATTTTAAAAAGAAATCACGGGCTTGGTCACACTGCTTTCAATCATCCAGGTCTGGGATGTGGATGAAGATTAGATCAAATGTAACGGATGGAACCAAAGCAAGTATGCTGAAAATAACTGTTTAACAAAAATGGACTCAATATAAAATAATTTAGCGGTGTTCTAATTGTTGTGTTCTCAGTGAACTTTTATTTTTCCACCCTCTTCCTACCAGAGGCCTAGAAAACCCCTTTCAAGCCCCCTTGCTTTAAGGAGAAGTAGGCAAAATTTGTCCATGTAATTTACTGATGTCAGAATTGGTGTTTCCACAGGCATTACACCTGCATTATATTGTGCATTACACCTCTTCTACCTCCCACTCCACAACTCTTTATTTTTGGCAGGAAACACAGAAAACCCTTGCCAAAGGAACTCCTGTTGCTGTTTGCCTTGAAGCTAAAAAGCTCCTTGACTCTTATCTCCTTTCTGAAGCATTCCAATCAATGTCTTACTTTTATTCTTTAGCCTTGTCCATCTCAGAGCCATCTCATTGCTCAGTGTTTTGACCTTGCATGAGCTCCAGCGAGAGGGACCAAGGCTTGGAGCTCAGAGGCTGCAGGGCCTCTGCAGCTCTCCAAAAGGTGTAAGCATAAGCTGAAAAAGGCTGGGCCTGAACAAGTAGAACAATGGAGGGTGGCATACATTTCACAGCTCCCTGGTTTTCCGAGGAGCTGAGGGAGATGAAATGCCGGAAAAGATGCCTAGAGAGCATTTGGAGATCCAGCCTCTCCATTTCTGATCGATCTTTTCTTGGAACCTTTACGAAGGTCTACTTGGGCGTGATCAGGGTGGCTAAGAAGAACTACTTTTCCGCTCTGATCGTGTCCGTGGATAACCGTCCTGCTGCCCTGTTTGGAGTGGCCTGCTCCCTCCTCCACCTGGAGGGGCTGGACGACCCCTTGCAGGGTACGGCGGAGGAGTTTAGAGGTTATTTCTGAGAGAAGATCGCGCAGATCCAGGACGGCTTGAACTCCGACTGGGTTAGGCCAGATGCCGGTCTTGAGAATATTTGTTGGGATGAGTTTGATACTGTTGCTCCCGAGAACATGGACAGGATTCTGGGGAGACTTAAGGCAATCACATGTTTACTGGACCCATGCCCCTCCTGGTTGGTGCTGGTCTCCCAGGAAGTGACACCAGGCTGGCTCCAGGGCATTGTGAATGCTTCTTTAGAGGAGGGTGTCATCCTGGCTGCTTGAAAGAGGCGGTGGTGCGGCCCCTGTTCAAGAAGCCTTCACTAGACCCAGCTGTTTTAAACAATTACCATCCCGTCTCCAACTTTCTCTTTGTGGCGAAGGTTGTAGAGAGTGTGGTTGCCCAACAGTTTCCTCGGCACCTGAATGAAACTGTCTATCTGGATCTGCTTCAGTCCGGTTTCAGACCTGGGTTCAGCACGGAGACGGCATTGGTCGCGTTGGTGGATGATCTCTGGAGGGCTCGGGATAGGGGTTGTTCCTGTATCCTGGTCCTGTTAGACCTCTCAGCGGCTTTTGATACCATCAACCATGGTATCTTACTGCACCGGTTGGGGGGGTAGGGAGTGGGAGGCACCGTTTTTCGGTGGTTCTCCTCCTACCTCTCTGACTGGTTGTAGACAGTGTTAGCAGGATGGCAGAGGTCGATGCTGTGGCATCTTTCACCCCTCGCCCCTCTTGTTCAAAATTTATATGAAGCCACTGGGTGAGATCATCCGTGGCTTTGGGGTGGAGTACCATCAGGACGCTGATGATACTCAGCTGTACATCTCCACCCCAGGTCACCCCAACAATGCTGTCGAGGTGATGTCCCAGTGCCTGGAGGCCATGCAGATCTGGATAGGGTGCAACAGGCTCAAACTCAATCCCTCCAAGACCGAGTGGCTGTGGCTGTCGGTGCCGCGATACAGCCAGCTCATTCCATCACTGGCTATTGGGGGGCGAGACCCTGGCCTCCACAGAAAGGGTCTGCAACTTGGGGGTCCTCCTGGATGCACGGCTGTCCTTGGTTGACCATGTGGCAGCCATCACCAGGGGGGCATTTTACCAGGTTCGCCTGGTACGGTAGTTGCACTCTTTTGTAAATCGTGACGCCATGCGGACAGTCACTCAAGCACTCATCACAACCCGTCTGGACTACTGTAATTCTCTCTACATGGGGCTTCCCTTGGGTCACGTCCGGAAGCTCCAACTGGTACAGAATGTGGCCGCGTGGGGGGTTATGGGGGCCAGTGGTAGGGCCCATGTAGGCCCCCTCCTGCACGAGCTGCACTGGTTCTTGGTGGGCTTTCGAGTGTGCTTCAAGGTGTTGGTTATGACCTTTAAAGCGCTCCATGCCTTAGGACCCAGTTATCTATAGGATCGCATTCTGCCGTCAAATACCTCCCACCGACCCGTTCGCTCCCACAGAGAGGGCCTCCTCAGGGTGCCGTCGGCCAAACAA
>JANHFO010002429.1:22781-41940 GCA_032468095.1 Pareas carinatus | reverse complement strand
ATGACATGGCCTACTCAGATTGAGAATCACAGTACCTATTGATTTGGTCGGTGTCAAATGTTATTTAGCTCACCTAAATAAAAAGGAATATTGGATAACGGGTTTGATGTAGCAGTTAAGAAGCCAGGCTAGAAAACAGGAAACTATGAGTTTTAATCCCATCTGGGACACAAAGCCACCTGTGCCTGAGAAAGCAGGCAATGGCAAGCCACTTCTGAAAATCTTGCCCAAAAACTTTCAGGGATTAGTCTAGGCCAATGGTCACCAACCTGTAGGCCCTGACCCACTGGTTGGCCGCCGGAGAAGCTGGGTGGGCCGTACGGGCATGGTTAAGAATTAATATTTGCAGACATTGCAGCGTGCCCGCCCAGTCCTCAATCCCGGAATGTGCCTGGCAGGTTTTCCAGAGTGGCCGGGACAGGGACTCCGGTGCAGACTGTTGAGATGTGAGCCGCTCTGCCTGGCGCGTTCACGCTGCAACGTCGCAAATATTATTAACCCAGGCCCATGCAGCCAACCCAGATTTTGGGATAGGGCAGAGAGCAGTGCGTTTCCACTCCAGCTGCTGAGAACTGGCAAGAAGAGGAGGCGGGGCAGTGGACAACCGGCCTGGCCCACAAGCGGATGCTTCCAGGCACAGCCAATCAGCAGTGGCGGCGGCAGAAGCCTCACTTGCGCTCCTCTTGCCCTGGCTGGCCTGTGAGCCTCGCAGTCAGGCTTTGCGGCACCACTTGGCTACCCCCCCACCCAAGTGCCACGCTCGACCCGCAGCTGCCCACCCGCTGCCATCCGCATGCTTTCTTTGCTTGGCAGCTAGGAAGGCGCTGCTCTCCGCCTCCCCCTCCACCGGGTGAGGTTTCCCAGATTTCTCTCTCGGTGTCTCTTTTTCTCGCTCTCTGTCTTTGTTTCTTTGTCTATGTCTCTCTCTGTCTCTGTGTGTGTCTTTCTTCCATTCTCTCTCTTTCTTTCATTCTCATTGTGTGTGTCTGTGTGTGTGTGTCCAACCCTAATTCCCCCAGCCCAGTTGCAGCCACCAGCACGTGGAGCAACCTAGTCAGCATTCCCCCTCCAAGCCAGAACCAGCAAGAGAAAGGTGCATGCTGTGAGTGAGAGAGGAGTCCGAATGGCGGTGGGAGTGAAGCACCAGAGCGCTGTGTGTGTGTGTGTGTGTGTGTGTGTGTGTGTGTGTGTGTGTGTGTGTGTGCGCGCACGCGCGTCTGTATCTGTCTTTTTCTCTGTATGTGCATCTGTTTCTCATTCTGTATGTATGACTCTTTCTCTCTCTATCTGTCTTTGTGTGTGTGTGTGTGTGGTCTGTCTCTCATTCTCTCTCTCTCTCTCAAGCAGGAACAAGTATCACACTTAAATGTGTAATACTTAAATGTGTAATACTTAAATTAGCTTCAATTACTTTGTAATAATTAAACTAACTTTAATAATTTTGCTACAATAAAACAACCTTTAAAGATTTTGTTATAATTAAATAAGCATCTATGATTTTGTTATTATTATTATTATTTTAATTTTTATACCGCCCTTCTCCCGGAGGACTCAGGGGGTGTACAGCCATAGTAAAAACACAGGCAAAAATACTAAAAAACCCTTGAAAACATTAAATAATTGGCTGATTAATAATTAAAATTACCATTAAAAAATTTAAAAGACCAAATTAAAAGTCAGAGAGGGCTCACGACAACCCAGCTTGGGTAAATAATAAGGTCTTAAGGGCCCGACGGAAGGCCCGGAGATCTGAAATAGTTCGTATTTCCAGGGGAAGTTCGTTCCAGAGGGCTGGAGCTGCCACAGAGAAGGCTCTCACCCTGGGGGTCGCCAGCCGGCATAGTCTAGCTGACGGCACCTTGATGAGGCCCTCTCTGTGCAAGCGTACTGGCCTGTGGGAGATATTGGCTGGTAGTAGGCATTCCTGCAGATATCCTGGTCCCATGCCATGGAGCGCTTTAAAGATCATAACCAATACCTTGAAGTGCACCTTAAAGACCACAGGAAGCCAGTGCAGCTTGCGCAGGAGGGGGTTCACATGGGCATGGTTCCTGGCCCCCACAATCCCCTGTGTGGCCGCATTCTATACCATCTGCAGCCTTCGGGTATGGTTCAAGGGGAGCCCCATGTAAAGTGCATTGCAATAATCCAGGCGAGAAGTGACCAGAGTATGAGTGACCGTGCATAGGGAGTCCCTATCGAGAAAGGGGCGCAACTGGCGAATCAAGCGAACTTGATAAAAAGCCCCCCTGGCAACGGCTGTCATATGATCTTCTAAAGACAGCCGTGTGTCCAGGTGGACACCCAAGTTGTGGGCCCTTTCTGCAGGGACCAATGTATCGCCCCGATAGCCAACGTTGGTGACAACTGGGTATACCGGGATACCGGTATCCACAGCCACTCGGTCTTAGAGGGGTTGAGCCTGAGCCTGTTCCTCCCCATCCAGACCCGCACAGCTTCAAGACACTGGGCCATTACCTCCACGGTATCGTTGGGGTGGCCTGGGGTGGAGATGTATAGCTGAGTATCATCAGCGTACTGATGACACTCCACCCCAAAGCCACAGATGATCTCACCCAGGGGCTTCATGTAGATGGTGAACAGGAGGGGTGAGAGGACCAACTTCTGCGGCTCCCCACATAATAGGCGCCTCAGGGTCGAACTCTGCCCTCTTGCCAGCACATTCTGCATATGGTCAGAGAGGTAGGAGCAGAACCACTGCAAAACAGTGCCTCTCACTCCCAACCCCTCCAACTGGCGCAGCATGATACCATGCTCGATGGTATCAAAAGCCGCCAAGAGGTCTAACAGCATCAGGATAGAGGAACATCCCCTATCCCGGACCCTTCAGAGATCATCGACCAACATGACCAATGCCTTTTCAGTACTGTAACCAGGTCTGAAGCTGGACTGGCGTGGGTCCAGATAGACAGTTTCCTCCAGGTGTCGGGGGAGCTGATATGCCACCACACTCTCAACAACCTTCGCTAAAAAGGGAAGGTTGGAGACGGGACAATAATTTACGAAAGCAGCCGGTTCCAGGTAAGGCTTCTTGAGGAGATGTCACCTCCTGGGTGGCCAGTACCAACCAGGAGGGGCACGGGCCGAATGAACATGTGGAATTCAACCGCCCTAGCACACCTGTCCATGTCATTGGGCGTCACAGGATCAAATTCAACCCATATAAAATTCTCAGGACCTGTCCTAATCATCTCACCAGGATCATGCCAATCGGAGTCCAGAATCTGCGCGATTTTGTCCTGCAGATAACTTCCAAATTCCTTGGCGCATTGGATGTTCTTCAAATTGCATTCAAACTGTGTATTTATACTCCGGGCTGGTATAAATGTTATCTCCTATGCTTACTGAATTTAGCAGAAGACAATAAATCTTAATCTGTTTAGCACCTTTTAGAATTTTTGCCTCCAGGGATAATCCTTTAATGCTACTTCTTTTTTTACCTTTCTAGATAGATGTAAAACCTATTATAAATATCTGAAAGATATAACAGTTATCTAATATACAGTATACATAGTATTATTATGTACTGTATATAATGATATACAGCCTGGAACATATAAGCTCTGAGTCGAAGAATACTTATGGAAACTTGGAAACAATATTAAAAAAGGTGAATTTAGATGGTGGCATTGTTGTTAATAAATAAGAATGGCTAAATTTGTGATGTTTATGGGACTATAGTTATGGAAGAAAAATAGGCCTTGCTCTTTTAAGTTTGCATAATAGAACTGTTTGAGATATATTTGCATAATATATCTGTAACAGTCAGTATTTCTTGACTCTCATTAAACAAAACAAAACAAATCAAAACACTTGAGCTTCCAGGTATCTGTTGCAAGGTATTTCCTAGAAGCAAGTTCTGCACTTTCATCAAAGTTTGAAGATCCAGCCAATTATCTAGCAATTCTGGAGGTTGGATCTGAAAGAATACAATGGAGGAGCAAATTAATGACATAGATTGCTACATGGCAGGCACTTAATTTGAAATGCTGTGCAAGGAATAAATATCAGCAACTGTAGAGCAAAGAGAAACTGTTTTATCTTCAGGAGGCCTATGACACAACATAGTCTGCAGAGGTAGCACTGTATAATGGAAAAGACACAAACTCCAATGGAAGTCGGGTTTAGAAAAAGCCATAAAAAGTACAGTTATTGATATTTTTGTTAATATTTGACTAATGAGTGTATCATTGCATAGCTTGATTTTGAGGAAATTTGCCTACCATTTGACAATGAAAATGAGTAGGAAATGAGAAAAGACAATCTACAGTTGTTTTGGAATGATTTTTTGATAGTGATGGGAAGACTGTACACAAAGCTTCCATGAGGGTTTCATCAAATTCACCAAGGCTGAGGCTGCACACAAAAAAACATACTGAATATGCCGTAGGAAGGGTGACCCATAATGCAGTATGCCTCCCAGTTCAAATTATTGCTTGGTACTTAGACTGGAATGGTTCAGTTCTCTTCCTTTCATCTTCGTGAGAACTAGGGATGATCTTGTCTGAGACATTTTCTCAGTCATGGATTCAAGTTTCTTTTATGTGACCATTGTCATGATATGAATTCTTCCTTCTGTTCCTCAGGGGTATTCCCTCATTCCATTACACTTTATAACTTTATGATCTTTTGGCCTAAGGGTACATTAGTCTTAAATGTATTAAATGATGCTGTGAACTAATCATTCAATAGAGAATGCGGTCCATTTATGTCTGAAAGTGACAGTGTATCCATACACATACTGGCTTGGTTTCATGATGTCTTGGATGCCAAGAAGGCCAAGCATCTTCCGGTGTCTTATGATTATGTACTCAACTTGGACCCTTAGGAACAACCAACCTCAGTTGTTATTTGTATGTGCTGATTAAGCTGGAAACAAATCTCTTCATCAGAAAAAAATTGCAACAAGGCTGCCATTCCATCTCTTCAGTAAATACTCACATCCTATTCAGGAACAGGGTGCCTCACAAATAAGTGGCAAGCTCCATTCAGCCCTAACAGGCTGGTAACAAGTGAGGCCTATGGCCTCATGCTTTGTCTCTGATTCTATTTTGCTGCTGGCCTTGCTTTATTCCTGATTCTGACTCTAGTTTATTTCTCAGCATCCCAAGACTATACTATGCTTTATGATCCCAGACTGTTCAACCTTATTTACATCTCTCCCTTGTCTTTCAAGAAATAGAAATGCAAACACATGTCCCATACACTCCTTCCTAGTAATGCCATTCCTGTTCCTTTGCCTCATACTTTTCACCCTGCCTGCATAGGCATCCTCCTGGTTCTCTTCAGCTAACCTCCAATCCAAGCACTCTGCTGTGTGCTTAATATTGGCTCCTCAGAAAGCTTGGCATCCCTGCCCCTGCCTGCCAAGCACTCCAGTGTTCCTCCTTATTCCTGAAGTTGAACCACAAAAATTTATACTCCTTGGTTTAGCAAGATAAGACTACTCAGCCCTGTACCAAATGCCCAATTCTGCCTTTTCTACTAGGACACCTATTAGCTTCTTGTAGTTCCTGAGCACTGTATAGATCAGAGCAGGCCATTTCTTCACCTGTGAACTTTAAACACCTAGATACTGCAAGAGGCTGGAAACAGTATTTCTTATTTGTCTTCCTACTGACATTTTTCTTTCATCTATAGCAGCAAGTAGGACAATGGTTACATAGCACTAGGATAAAGATGACAGGTAAACATACTGTGTTAATATACTTTATTTACTTGCTCTTAACCTAAGTTTCATTGATATGAATATTCTGACTGCCACCCTCCCCCCAGGTTCTTGGTGCTTTCTGAGTTTTCTTGTTTGGTTTTCATTACCAAACCAAGTAGCATCATCAGGGCAAGTAGGGAATGGGTTTGCTCTCAACATATGGTACTGGCTTGCTGTGTCAGTGTTGGTAGTTCCTTGATTGGGCTGTTACTGTTAACTTGTTTATCAGAGTTGGCAGTTCTTTGATTGGGGTAGTGATTGCTTCTTGATTGTTGATCTAATGTTAATCTTGATGTTAATCTTTGCTCTTCAGGGTGTTGATTGCTAGTGAGGAGATGTTTTAGTCTTTTTCTTTTCTTCTTGGCTTTCTGATCATCTCTTTGGGATGTCTATCTCGATGTGGCTACTGATTTGCCTGATTTGTCTTAGTAGTCAGGCTTCCAGGAATTCTCTAGCATTTTGGGACTTTGCTTAATCTAGGATGTTCACAGTTTTATGGTCTGTTCATGGATTGTGAAATTAAGAAGTTGTCATCATGTCTCCTGTTAATTGGTATTCATGGATGCTCTCTGCTTGTCTTCTGCCTGTTTGTCTTACATAGCGACTATTGCAGTCTTTACATTGTGTGTTGTAGATCAGTGGTCTCCACCCTTTCTGGTTTTGTAGACCAGCTGGAGGAGGGAGGGGGATGGTTCAGTGTGAGTGGTGGGCAAGCACACATGTGTATGTAGCTCCATTTGAACAAGAGGCAGGCATGTGGATCCAATTGGTGTTGCGTGCATGCGCTTGCCCACTGTGCATGCATGTGGAGTTGCGAATGTGTGTATGTTTGCCTGCCACTTCCGCAGCCCAGTTCTGAATAGGCCATGGCCTGGTAATGGGCCGCAGTTCGGGTGTTGGGGTCCCCTGTTGTAGATAGCTCCTATTTTTTCTTCTGGGCCTGCTGGTTCTTTTGATTTACTTAGAATGTTTTGGAGGGCTTTAACTGGTTTGTGTGCTACAGTAATGCCATGTGGTTGTAACAGTCTGCTGGTGATTTCTGAGATGTCTTTTGATGTATGACACTGTTATCGTTTTCACAGTTTGTGTTGGCTGTACTCTATTGGGTTGAGAGGTCAAGCATTTTATGATAAAATTTTGTGGACATCCTTTTTGTTGTAGGATGTTGTATAGATGATCTGTTTCCTGTTTCTTAAGTTTAGGGTTCATGTCATTCATTTGTCTAAATAGTATTATTACACAGCTTCTCTTCTGGAAGGTTTGGTTATTATTTGGCAGTGGAGCACTTGAAACAGAGGACTTCTGTTTCTAATTTACCATCACTGCTTCTGCTGATGAGGATGTTCAGGGAAATTAGCATTCTGCTTTCTTCTTGTCTAGTAAACTTTATTTCTTTAAATATGTTGTTTATGGTTTTATGTGTGGCCTGTAGTTAAACTTTTATTTAATTATGACCAAGGTATCATTTACATATTGGATCCAAACTTTGGGGTGTTATTGATTAAAGGCATTACAATATGGTCTCTGCTATTAGTCCTGAAAGTGGTGATCCTAAGATTCATGACACTTCATGACTTCAATCTTGGAGTATTTGATTTGGTCAGGTATGCTGTATAGATCTAAACACTTCATCAGCAATCAATACCCAGGTGAGCAGAGATTACTATCAAAATTAGACCAACAATCAGGAAGCAAACAATAATGCTCCCAATCAAGGAACTACAAACTCTGACAAACAAAGAGTAAACAACAGCCCAATCAAGGAATCATCAAGATCACTCCCACCAACACTGACAAGTCACTAGCACATAAAATGAGAGCAACCTTCATTCCCTACTGGCATTGATGATGTTACCTAGTTTAGTAATGAAATGTCTGCAATAAAATAACCATGCTCAGAGAGCACAAGGATCTCGCAGTTCAACTCTGAGCTACAAATATTCTCCTTTTCCTCTTTCCAGCCACAACAATTAATCGATGTTAATTCATAAATGCTTTACTTTACCCATAGGAATATGGTGGATGCTTATATTTGGGAGTACTGTATGTATATGCTTGCATGTTTTTAAAACATGTTTCTTTCTTTTTTTCTCTTTCATTCTATTCAGGAATAAGCACTACATTACTCAAAATTTATGTGCCTAGCATAGCAAGGAGGTGGGGACCAAACTGTGTGAAATCAAGGCATCTCTTACCAAATGCTGGACTTAAAATACAGCCATTATCTGCAATACTATTCTAAAATTCAAGGAAAAAATAAACACTTCCCCCAACCTCAGTGTAGGCCTATATAGCTATAGAATTGGGATACATTGAATGGTTCAAGGTACGATTTGGTTGCAGAACAAGCTGCTCAATTTGTGACCTTGTCATCACTCTAAAAGATGTACCTCCAAATATTCTAGTTGCCCGCAAGGGATCCTTTATGCTGCCTTCATTGATCTGAAGGTGGCTTTTGATTCAATCCCTCATGAGTGCCCACGGCAGAAATTAGCTGCCTCCTTTATTGATTGTCAGCTTCTGTGGCTAATTATAATGCTTCAGGAGGAGACTTTCATGTAAGTTAAATGCGCTATCAATAGTGCCACTGGCATTATTCCCTGTGCAAAGGGACTGAAGCAAAGATGCATTCTGACCTCCCCTTTCATTTCATTTTGATGTTAATAGAAATGTACAGGTCCTCTCCAGATATGAATTTCATCATCCCTTACCAAACCATAGATTAATTTCCATTGCCTTAAAGCTGCTGTTGCTGTTTATGAGATACCTCTGTATAAATTACAGCTTTTAAATGTATCGATTTTAAAAAAATAAATAAAAGTGTTTGCAATCTTTGGTTATAAGCTACAACGTAAGATTGTTGACCATGTTGATGGTGAGTTTTGGAAAGGAAATTGTGCAAAGGGAGAGGTGGATGTTCCTTTCTGAACAGAGAAGCAAAAGAGATTAACTTTAAAAAAATAGTGATTAAAGCAGGTTAAACCCTTTATGAAATGATGTTATATAATGTCATGGCTGAGAGACTGGGATATAAAGATATAGCGAAAATGGTAAAACATCTCTCTTCCAAGATCCCTCAAAGCTGGACTGGGTCAGTAATGGTGGGAAAGCCAGTTCCCATGATTCTTTGATTCCAGAATTCCTCCTCATCAAGTCTTTTATACCAGCAAAAACCAGAAGGCTTTTAGCATCCTCATTTCCATTATTGAGGCTGTGAATCTGTCCAAATAAAATTTTGTTTTGGCTTGAAGCTTTGCAGCTTTTTGAATCTTAACACGTAATATCCGTTTGCTTCAGGCAAGTAAGAATCTGCCTGGAATGGCCACAACTGGTCTGCAATTTGAGTTCTGTGTCCATTGGAAAGAACTATTTCAATTATTACTCTTCTTGTTAGGTGCTTTATCATATTGTTAAGTAAACACAATTAGGGTGTTTTCCTTAGATCAAAGCATACATAAGTTAAATTCAGAAAACACACTTAGCCATGAGCTGTTTAATTTGGGGTTATAGATCTTGTGCAATCAAACCATTGTTTATAAGGCAGCCTCTGGGACACATCTCTGACAGAAGCCTCGGTGTAACCTCCCATTCCTTCTAGGGCAGTGACCCCCCAACCTTTTGGACACCAGGGACCAGTTCCATGGGTTCTTCGGCGGATCGGAAGGGGTGTAGTTTTGCATGCTGCCTGCATCCAGCCAATGAGGCTTGCCTTGTTTCCATGGACCAGTTGCTGGCATGCTGTGGACAGGTGCCGGTATATAGACTGGGGGCTGGATGGGGTTATCTTAATAGACAAAATAAATGCCCTAGGCCTTACCAATATGGATGGGTTCCCCTTTTTTTAGTATTTTAAGAGAAAATTGAAGCTTAAGGTATATGTTTTGACTATTAAAGTTCCCCAAAGGCAAAAATGGGTTCTTTTATCCCCCTCCTTCAGTGACTGAATTGCACTTCTGATTTTTAAGGCTTCAGTGTTTTTTTCTGAATAGAGGAATTCATAATCCTGAAGAAACGTTCTTGTTGTTTCCACTGCAGACAAACAAGTGCAACCTATTCTGATGGGGTCTTCCTTTTATAACTTCCACCCAAACAAGCCGTGTAAACATGATGAATAATAAAAGGGAAAAATACAACTAGGGGAAAAAATGATGTTGTGTACTTTTGGAGTGTGGCTTTCAAATTACCAGAAGTCACTTTATGGTTTATACTAGGAGCAGAGTGTGAATTAAATCCACAAAACCATGGTTTCCTGCAACATGTGAAATCAGCCATGCATAGTCACCCTTGCTTGCAAAGTGGCAGAGACAGACATGGAAAAAGTAGTTTCTGGAGTTTCTCCAATGGATGTAGGTAGCAACAGAGAAAACAGGTGGGTTTTTTTTCTGCTGAAATTGCTTTATTTCTGAATCCATAAATATTTATTACTGACAAAAGTGGAAAAAATCCTTAATACTCTAAATTTTTACTAAACTGGTAATAGGTTTGTTTACAGTACCTACAGAATGTGCTTTTACAGGTAAGTATAACAACAAGGATAATACAGAGAAAAACAGTCAAATACTACTGCCTTGAAGCTTAATGCAGACCTAAGAGTCTGTGCAAAGATACAGATACAAATGTACTTTCTCATCAGAGCTACTGGAGAATAAACATGGATTCCATAAACTGGGCTAAAGCACAAAGAGGGTCGGACAGTCAATCTTCCCCTCCGGAAACAGTCTCTCCAAATAAAGCTGGTTATAATGAGCTGGCTTCCTCCACAGTAGAGGAACTCTGGCTGTGAGAATCCCTCGCCAGCAAGTGGAATGGAGGCTTAAAGGAGCAGCAGCTGCAAAGCGTGCGATTTAGTACCACAGAGAGGTGAAGGTCTGTACCCGTGGCCAGAGCTTCCAAAAATGATGAAAGGTCACAAAGGGACACCACATGGCATTGCTTTGCTAACTAATGAGATAATGGGTCTTTGAGCTCCCCCCCTTTTTACATAAACATCATGAGGACTAGATCTGCCTCCTTTCCTTCCCACCAGCTTTCAGCAGATGAAATACATGCTTGAAATGGATTCCACCTGCTGCTGCCTCTGCAGCTCAGAAAGAATGCTAAATCAGCTTGTTAATTAGCACTAAACATACAACACACAGGTGGTTATTATTTGAAAACCATTTCATTCCAAACTTATTGCTAAGAATTTTCTGGGAAAGCAAATCGTTTGACATTTTCAGGAGTTTTCAGCATTATGAAACATTAACACAGGAAAGTGATATGCTTTGAAGTGGCTTTTGGGGGTGGTTTGATATACGTCATTCTCTTGTGAAGGTATCACAGCTGGCTAATCTATCCATAAAATATCTAACAAAGAGAGGATCTCTGACTACGTATGTGTTGATTGCTCGCATTGAAAAGCATACTTCCCTTACCTTCACTAAGTCAACAATAGCCTAGAAGATGGCTGCTCAAAATCTACAACCACTGGAACATCAGGAACCCTTCCCTGTATCCCAAAGATTGTAATGTACATAACTTCACTTCTCTCAGAAGGAATCAGATACACCCAGTGGGCTCCTTCCTTTGCTTAGCTTACTTTGAACTTGGATTGCCTTTGATGTAGCATTTGTAGTGCAATGAGACTGGTATGGTTGAATGGACTGGGTTCTCATAACAAGCTCCTTTGTCAAGAAGGCCAACAAATGATATCTCAGTTATGATTCCTGGAGCCACTTCATTTACGAATGAAGATGAATACACTTCATTTATCTATCGATGCCCTATCAGACCAATCACCTACCTTGTCTTGGAGCTTTGTTTGGATGAGTAAATTGTACTGGTGGCTAGATCATTAGTTTCAAAGGCTGCTCTTGGCACATACTGGAATTGTTAATAAGAAAAAGATCGCAAAATAGAAGGGAAAGGATGCACCTTGATGCTCTCTTGAAACCTTGTGCGCTTAAACTCAAAATATATGCCTGTATTCTTTCTATTCAATAAACATAAGCAGATACAAACCTCTTCTATAGGCATGTGAAATATTTAAGCCTCATAAGAAGAGCTTCTGCTTCAAGGATGGACTCCTATTAGTTTAATTATAATGTTTCCCATATGAACTTGACTTTCCCTTCTTGGTTTCCTCCTTAAATATCCAAAGAGAGCAAGCAGTACCCAATGATGCAAAGACTTAGAAAGATTCCTTTGAAATTGCAGGATAAGGATTAAGAACCTCACAGAAATTGGATTATGACTTGCCTTGGTCCCAATTTTCCTATGATATCTGGAGAGCCTTAGATTCCTCACACGACCTATAACCAAAACTGCAATGTGCAAGACCTGAGATGTACAAGTCTCCCTTTGTCCTCTAATGACACACTTTAGGATACACTAACCAAGTCTGGTGCAAAACAAGGGCTGAGGTAAGGAGATAAGATGTGAATAAGGAACAGCACATTCTCAACTAGGGAATCCAGGTCTTCCATTCATAGGTCACCTCTAGGGTTTCCCTCAAACATTCTTTGTCAGCAACTTTTTAGCTGTTGCTATAATTGAAAAAGGGAAAGTCAGCAGCATTTACACATCCTCGACAAAAATCCTGAGCAATTTACCAACCAATCTTGATTCTGCTCACACTGTCACAACGAAGGAATAATAAATGTTCTTCATACGTTTTCTGGTATTGTTGATATAGTGTAAACCATTTGGAAATTTTTAGAAGAGGTGGGTAAATTAAAAAAAGGCAAACAATCACAGACTTTTAAAACACGAGTGCCACAAAACTTTCATACGAGGATATTTTCCAGGAGTCCTGGCAGTTGGGTATGCTTGTTGCTGCCAACTCAAGAGTCAAACACACCAAAAAAGGTGGACTGGCTGATTGAGGGGGGGGAGGGACATTATGTAACACAATCATGTTTGCCATGCAGCTCCCTAGCTTGGATAAGCTGTTTTTCAAGCTAACATTGATTTGCCTTTTTTAGTCACATAACTCAATGGGAGGGGGGACATTTAAAAAAACATCTGGCTCTTTCTAGAACTGCATCCCATTTTCTTCTTCCTTCTCCCTTCAATATCTGTGAATTTTTAAAGCACTCCTCAAATTATTTGCAGAACTTATTTATTGAAGAGGTTTGTGATACTCTGTGCAACAAGCAATTCCCTTTAACTTCTTTCTAACTGTCCTTTTCATCCATTTATTTGATTCAGTTTGGCTAGCTAATAATCCTGACATGCAACCTGCAGTGATTTCCAACTGTATCACGTTTTAAGGACTTTTGAAATTTGTTTTTTTCGGCTATGCAGTGGAAAGTTATAATTTCTCTTGTAAATTCTTAAAAACTGCTTTATGTTGAGAAGTTGATAAAAATGAACTAGCAAATCTTGTCAACTTACATCCTTGTGAAATTATTGTATAGATCTGCATGTTTCAAGTGATATGGAAGACCAGTCATTACATTCCAATAGTCTGATGAGCCAATCAAATTTAAGATTAATCTTCAGCTGAGATAATTTTAAATGGAAGACCCTATGAAGAAGCTAAAATAATAAGAACTGCTCAACACGCCACACTTCATTTCTCCATGCTTTGGTATAACAGGGCAAATCTCAAATTAATTGATAAAGTTATGTGCAGGAAAAAGAATGAGGAGTTTGAAAATACTCCAGATGGATTTTGCTTTTTTTGCTGGTGTTTTGTTTGGCCAGGTTTTGTCCATCTTCTCCTTTTGCATTTCCACTTTCCCCCCGTCCTTCTTGAAATGCACCACTCAAGATTATTTGCGATCCTTGGTTCAGGAAAAGGATGTTCAGTCCAGCTATGACCTTAACCATTTTTCTCAATACACCAAACTAATTTTTAAATCAAATTCCAGGTGGAACTGACCTCAGCAATACCCTAACAGCCAAGGGTACTTTTACAGTGCCCTCAGAGAGCTTATAAGGAAAAGTGTGCTGGTGATTCATATAGAACCTGTTAGTTGCTGAAAGGACAAGGTCTGTTTGTTCATGTTGAAGGACCAAGGCAATTGCTACAGAAAACCACCCATGCTGGAAAAGATGACATGAAATCTTCACAACATTATAATGATTGAATGGATTTTTCGCCCACTGCCTGAAGGAGTGAAAGCCCAGAGACTCTTTTCTCAGTTATCAGGTTAATCCACGTAGCCAATACTCTCACAGTTTACGTAAAGGAAGATTGAAGCAAAATACCTATATACCTGGCTTTTCATATCAGATAATGCAGAACTCTTATGCTTCCGCGGAACAATGCTATTTGTGTAAATCACAGACAGTGTATTATCCATATTGTACAGAGCCAGAGATGTTTGGAGACAGCTACACTGAGGGTAGGAAATAGAACAAGTTCCAGAGCACTCAGAGAATTGTTGTCACCTTCCTGTGGCTTTTTTTTACATGCATTACAGTTAATGATAAGTCCTCCAAAACTCACATCTGTCACATAAAGGCAGAGAGCTAATTATGTTAGCCACTACCATTTTCCCCCTCTTAGCCCAGTTTCTGTTAAGCAAAGCACAGTGTTTCGTATGGCTCCCGTCTGTGGTCTGCAAACATCGCATGCCAGCAAAAACAGTCCTTTGGCTACTTCTTGCTGGTGCTGTAAACAAAGTCATATTACTAAAAAAAAAGGGACAAGTATCGCTATTTACATGTTTGTTTCTTTGAAAAACACTGCGAGAACCTGAAGAAAAATTAGATGAGGAATCTCTGTCCAGAGAAAGCCACGTAAATCAGGAACTTTTGATCAATGTACCTGTTTGGATCGTGAAGCTCTGTGGAATCCCATTTGATGCAAGAGTCCAGGTGCTACTGTGCAAACCTGGCAATACTCTTGTAATATGAGGATACAAGACCATAATGGCACAAAGCAATATTTTAGAGATTCACACAGACCTTCTAGCTCTTTTAGGGCCAGGACCAGGGCCAGGTAGGAGCATTTGGGGTTAGGTCACTGTGAATATGTTCATTAGAATATCTCTTCCAACTGTACAAAATCCAACAAATGCTGGATCTATAAACATTTATTTGAAAGACTTTACAGACACCCAGTGTCTAATTACCACTGTATAATGGCTGTACAATATGCCAAATTGGTACTTGAGATGCTTGAACATCTCACTTGATGAATGGGATTAAGACAAAGAAAAAACTGGCAGTTCAAAGATATCATTTGGCTATGAGAAGGCTTTAGGATGATTAGTCTTTTTTAAAAAATGAGTCAAACAAAGAACTTCCAAGAACTGTTGGATAAAAGTTGTAGTCTGGCAAGGAACCATGCCAAAATGGAATTGTCACAATACGTTCACAGAATGCTAGTGGATATATGCTAATCCATATATCTTACTGGATCTCTCTCAGAAGCAACTATATCCTGGACATAAAAATGACACACTGTCCAGTGAAAATGGGTGACTTGATGCCCTTGTTAATACAGTGAGAGAATAATTTATATATAGATACATTAAAATGTTGGAAATTTAGAATATAAATGAAAAGGGGGGTGGCGGCAAACGCTCCTAGCATAATTGTGCTTATAACTCAACCCTTGTCACACCTTCTTGCATTTGGGACTGTTTATCTCTAGGCACTGGAATAGTTTCTTCTACTTGTTTATTTATTGTACCTACTGCAATCATGATACGCCTGGGTTGATGCACTGTATACTTGATAATAATACATAAAACTAAGCGGTTTCTTACCCATAGTAACCACTTGTCTTGAGTTTTGTTAAGCTAGTTAATATTGTTTGCCATTACAATATCTCTCCAAATCAGGAAGAATTATGCTCACATCTTCTAACAGGTGGACTACATACAGTTGGAACAAAACTCAGCAAAGACACCTGTTGGACACTCTTGATAAGATGCAGCACCTAGCAAGCACTGTAATATAATAGATTTTCACTGTGCCAGAGTGAAACTTGAACTAATGTCATATTCTGCTAATTTTGTGAGATTGTTTGTCATAATGTTTATAAAAGTAATAGCCTGACTTGGTAAACATGAAAGAATTGATGTTAGTGAGCCTGTGAAAGAAGCCATCACTAGCATGGCTTTCTTTGACAGAAACTGAGCATGTCTGAGAACTTCATGTATATAATCTCTCCTTATTCAGGTTTTCTTCTTCCCCCCATTTTTTGTCAATAACATGGAAATGAATGTTTAAAACAATACCGACAGGACTGTTGGAAGAGTCTGTCTTAAGAGGTTATCTTGGCCATAAGGCCGCTGCAGTATACGGCACTGAGCCATCTGGTCCACATGAATTATCTACAAGGAACACAGTGTCTCTGATCAAACAGTCACCTCTGTCTTGCTGGCTGTGCGGTAATGGTGATGGTGTCCTGGGATATAGTGCAGCTGCTCCACTGTGTTGTGTCGCCGGGAGGCAAATGCTTGGCGTTTGGCTGAGGTTTGGTTCATACTCAAGGTGTTGTACAAGTTATTTGAGGCACTGGGATGGGAGTGCATCTTAGTCATCCGGTAGCGATCCAAGACAGGTGTTGAAACAAAGACATCTGAGTGGGACAAAGCTCGCGACATGGACTGTTCTCCAAAACCTGAGTGTTCTGGAGAAAGCAGAGGGTCTTGGGAATGGAGACGCTCAGTAGACAACAGCTGTTCATCTGAGAGGATGTGCTCGTAAGACATACTGAAGTCCTCAGGCATGATTCTCTCTGGGGACAACACCCGGTCCTGGGACATGGCCCGCATTACACGGCGTGGCCGCTCCCTTTGGCTGACTTGTTTCTGTGATAACTGGATGACATTGAGAGGGAGGGTCCCCCTGGCTGCTAAGTCTGGAAGGTGTCTCTTTCGTGAGTAATATTCCTCTGCTTCCTTGTCAGCTAGATGGAGAAGAGAAATCAAAAGATTAAGGGCTGGAAATAGAGGTGAAAATTAAAAAAAGGGGGGGCTGTGCCTTTTTTTACAATAATAAATATATGAAATAGGTCTAAAGGCAGTAAGCAAAAGCACTGACATACTGGCAATGTGTACTTGTGGACTATACCCTTTGATATGAATTGAAGTCCAATCAGTACGGTACTCTGTGCACACCAAAGTGGCCAGATCTTGCTACATTTGTACTCTCAAGATGTGTTGAGCTTGCAGCTCTAAGTTCCAGAGTTGTGAAGCAAAGGTATCTCTGAAAAAAATCCTAACTAGAGCAAAGGACCCCTTTGAAACAGCATTGCTATAACAAATGATTATAGCATTGACTTGCATAGATGTCAAGACTACAAAGTAGAAAACAGCAACTCTTCTGACTAATTGTTTTGTATCTTGTTTTTATTTTACTCTATTGTTGAGAGCAAGCCAGAATTGGTTAAGGTCAGGCAGTATTCAAATTGAATTGAATGAATGAATGAATGAATGAATGAATGAATGAATGAACGAGTGAGTGAATGATCAACCTGAAGAAAGAATATGTCTTAAAGCCTGGACCCTTGACTATGGGTGCTGGCAGATATTATCATTCTTTCCTTGTACCCACCAGATTTTTTGCACTGCTTGAGTCAAGTCACAAGTAAAATGCTATCTAAAAGAACCCCAAAAATGACATTTTCACTGTAATGTTGTTAGAACACCCTTCCAGATTTCCCATTTGCAAGGCTAATTGTTGAATTTTATACAAGACAGTTGCAAATTTAGCAGAAGGATATTTGCATTTGGCATGTATGGCAAGTCATTTTGACAAGCAAGCAAGCATATACCCAAATTCCCTGTCAATATTCTTTGTCTTCATGTCTAGAGGAAATGCCACCAACCAAACCAAATGCCAACTCCAATACTTATATCCTTGCTTATCCTGCAACCTGACTTTAAAAAAATGTATGCTTTTTCATTAAGAATGAGTTTCGTAAATTTATTTATTAATCACATTTATATGGCTGTCCATTTGATGGAAAGGGCAGCATACAACAATTTTAGTTTTATGCTAGAAAATCCTTCTAAAATACAGATTTTCTCTAGCTTTTCAGTATTGTCTGATTTGGTGGTTTAATCTTTATCTTTAGAAATCAGTTTCTATTTTTTTTCCCTTGAAGCAAGAGAAATTAAGAATTACAAAAGAGAGACAGGGTTAGAATTAATTGTATTTAATTTGATTCTTCGTGTAGAAAGATTGTTCATGTATTTTAATTGGGTCTTAAATTTTAAATCTTATATGGAAATTTTTTTAGTCAGGCCAGTATGTTTAATTCTTTTAAAGGGTTTTAATTATTGTATGTTTGTGCTTTTATCTCTGGCTGTACACCGCCCCGAGTCCTTTGGGAGAGGGGCGGTATAGAAATTTAAATAATAAATAAATAAATAAATAAGTTTCTGATCTTCTTCTTAGCTGTGTTTTGATTTTCTCTATTGTAATGTACCTCGCTATAATAAAACTAAGCTAAAAAAGATTTATAGGAAAATAGACGAAAACCTTAGTCTGTTGGACCATTAACAGGGGAAATAACTAAAAATGTCAACATGTCAGGTAGAGACAATCTATAGTTGAAAAAAATGTCTCCATTTCAGTTCGGCAAAAGCACTGGCAAATTCTTTCCATTATTAAAATTCAGGCAAAGATATTTGTAGGCCTTATAAACTAACATATTGCTTTCTATCCTCTGAGGAAGTGATTGTAAAATTGTGGATATTAATTAAGGGGCAAAAGTCATAGAAATCGTTACCAAGTCAGATCCATAGTGATTATTTCATTGGATTTAATTTAATCTGCTAAATTTCTCAAGAAAATTATAGAAGTGGCCCGCAAATATTTCAGGAAATAAGAGGAAATGACCTTAGAGAATTCCTGAGAATGTAGTACAGTAGATAGACTATATAACTAACAAGAACATTTCTCTTCTTCTCCACACACCCCGTGTTATTTCTATATCCAAAAAAAAGCTAAGCCATCTTCCATCATATTAGGCTGGCAAGACTAGCAAAACTGCAAAGGTAATTTCTTTTTCTCTGTATCTCTATGTCCCTCGCTGATTCTTTTCCTGCTTTCTTATCAAGGAGGCGGCCTCTTTCTTTATCCCTCAAAAAAGCTGTCCTCTGCAACATGTTCAAGAACCTAACCGTCTCAGCACCTGTGTATGTTCGTGAACGCTACATCTTCCTGTTAGAGTCTTTTGTACTCTAACACAGGAAGACTTGAACATTTCTCCTCCTTTGCTGTCGCAAGGAGATTTAATGCTACATCTTTATTTTCTGCTAAACTCTGTGTATGGTCATTAAAATGAATCACTTCTTGAAATCTCCTGCTTTTTTTGAACTTTCTCTTCATCCTTCTGTCACCGAACTGAAGTGTCTCACAAGTGTCATAAATTAGGAGTCCCTTTTTATTGCAATGCACTCTACATGGGGCTCCCCTTAAGTTATTTGTACACCTCCAATTCCCCCCTTCCCCCCCCGACGCCCTCCCTCCTTCCCCCCT